>CAUYON010076556.1:0-18000 GCA_963573935.1 Arctocebus calabarensis
TATAGCTATTTATGCTTTTCAATAGGATAGTCTCCTTGTTTCCAGTTATCCAGCATCAGGCCGCAACAGAAGCATTTGACCTTATCATTCACACCCATGTAATAAAAACCAGCACGAGCAAGACTCCTTTCTGAGACAGGATCACCGGTGGGGAAAGTCGAGTATGTAGACGTTCTGTAGAGTTCACAGAAAAAGTCATACTTCATCTTTTGTTTGTTGTCATTTGTCCAATTTGACAAGATCAGGCTATCTTCCATTATACTCTTAATTTTTTGAGGTAAGGGACCTAGGACAAGTCCTCGGGAGGTAGTTTTGTGCATGAGTAGGTGATAGTACTGCTTGCTGGCTAAAATACCCTCACATGAAATTTGTCTCTTCACACTAAATTAGATTTTTACCACAAAAAGGGAATTAAGTGACATAATCTTACTCATCAGAATTCACTACACCTTCTTCACTGGATTTACACCTGCATTTACATGCAGGTAGAATGAAAATCTCTCCTCGATTACCAAGATATTACTTAGATCTCTTTGGGATTATAAAAAACTTACAAGTAATTCAAGTGCTAGTCATTCATAATCTGGCATAATATTAACCTAAAGGCCTGACTATGTTGATGCCCTTCTGAAACACCTTGATTTTTCAAGGTCTATATTCTCAAATTCTAAACAACTACAGAATACCTAAATTATGCCTTTAGTTTACAAGATACGAAGCCTTCATATCAGGCCAATTACTGATTATGCCACAAGTGTTCTTTCCCTATAAACACTTTAATACAACATTCCCCTACATTTGGTCATACTATCTAAAAGCTAATTTCACACATCTTATCATCATAGTATTTAATTAAGAGGCTAGATTAGCTTCAGTTAACTTCTCAGGAAGGTAACATCCACAACCTTTGTTGAACCTGTGCCTGTTATGGTGTGTACAATGTCAAACTAATTTTGCTTGAAGTTTACAAATTGTAGACTCTTTCATCTTTGTTAAATTTCTGTATTTGTTTCCATTTTCTGCAGCAACATTATTCAGTCTCCCTCACTTTGTATACCACTTTTTTAATACTTGATCAACTGAAGGCATTTTCTCCATCAACTTGTTAACTATAAGATTTCCACAGCACATACTTTTTATACTGCATTTAAAAATTAAATAATCTGTTCTTCATTTAAGAACCATTCAGCTTTACTAACAATCATGCTGTAATTAAAGATGAGTTTCATCAAAAGATACAGATTGTCCTTTCTAGTGTTATTAAAAAATGCCTAACAAAATATTATGTTACCAACAGAATTGCTGCTGAGAATAATGACCCAGTAATTAACTCTCCTAGCCCTCTTTCTGAAAATTCTCCAATATTTTAACGGTACAATTCATACACAAAATTACACTCCACAGAATTCAAACTATATCCCTTTATAAAGTTGTAGTGTCTCCATAATGGGATTTATAGGGAAAAAATAGGAAGGAAAAAGACTCTTCAGGGCTGTAAATCGTGGCTGCCTGGAGGCCTCCTCAAAGCCAGGGGGCACGGGCGGCAGGAGAGGCGGCCGGCGTTCCCGAAGTCCCCAAGCCCTGCCGAACTCACACCGACCTGTCACCAGGCTTTTAATTAACAAATGGCAGATTATCTAATGTGCTTGCTTACAGTTTAATACAACTGGAAGTAAATATATTTAGAATAAAATAAATGACAAAATTTATAGAGGGAAAATACTGAACTAATAAAAAATCCATTATTGTATTAAATTTATATGGCTATAAATAGGTTTTCTCACTGTAAAGTTTGGTGAGATTTTGTAAATGTGCATTATTTTAGAATTAGAATACTTTCTTTGTCTCAAAAATTTCCCTTTCTTTCTTAGCAATCAGTCCTTGAACCCCCTTTTGATCCCACGGTTTCAAATTTGTTTAATGTTACTATCAGTTATCCTTTTCTAGAATTTCATATTAAGAAGATACATATTATTAATATATTGCCTTGTGTAATCAGTTTCTTTTATTTAGCATAATGTTTGCAAGAGTCATCTATGTTGTGTGTGTTAAAAGTTTGTTACTTTCAATTGTTGAGTAGCATTCCATTGTATGGATATATCAAAATGTATATTAGCCATTAACCAGTGAAAAGATATTTAAGTTGTTTCCATTTTTGGCAATTAATGAATAATGCCAATTAATGAAATAAGAGCCAGTCCTTTTGTGAACATGTGTTTCCATTTCATGTGGGCAGATAATTAGGAGGAAATTTCTGGTTGTGTGAGTTTACATTTTTAAAAATTTGCCAAATAAGAGAAGACATACAAATGGCTTACAGGTGTATGAAAACATGTTCAATATCACTAATCATCAGAAAAATGCGAATCAAAACCGCAGTGACTTATCCCCTCATACTTGGTAGGGTGGCTGTTATCAAACATGAGAAAAATAACTAGTGTTGATGAGGATACGGACAAATGAAACACTTGTATACAGTCAGCAGGAATGTAAGTTGGTGTAGCTGCTAGGGAAGATACTTAAAAAATTAAAAATAGAATTACACTATGATCCAGTGGTCTCACTTCCTGGTATACCCTAAACAATTAAAATCAGTGTAATGAAGAGATAGGGGTACCCTCATACTTATTAAAATATTGTTTACAATATCCAAGATATAGAGACTTCTCTAATATCCATCAATGGAAAAATAGATTTAAAAAATGTAGTATAATGGAATAATATAATTGAATATGTAGTATTATTCAGTCTTATAAAAAAAGATATTTTGCCATTTATGAGAACATAGATGGACTTGGAAGACATTATGGCAGGTGAAATAAGCCAGTCACAGAAAGATTAACAATGTACAACCACACTTATATAATGTATTTAAAATAGTCAAACTTATCTAACATAGAAAAGCAAAGAATAGAATGGTAATTACCATGGGCTGGGTGGAGGAGAAAATAGAAAATGTGTTGTTCAATTGGTATAAAGTTTTATTTATGCAAGATGCAATGGCTTGAGTGTCTTTGCCAAAACTCATGTTAAAATTTAATTGGTCATTGAAACAGCATTAAGAGGTGGTACAATTTAGAAGCAAGTAGGTCATGAGGGAGGACTCTGCCCTCACAAATTCATTAGTGCTGTTATGGCAGGAATAGGTTCTTAATAAAGGGATGAGTCAACCTGATTTTCTCAGTCTATCTTGCATGTCCACTTGCCTTTTCTCCTTTCTCTATGATATGATACCTCCCCTCATACTGGTGCCATGATCTTGAACTTCCCAGCCTCCAGAATTGTGAGCAAAATGAATCTTTGTTTTTTATAAATTATCTAGTTTGAAGAATTTTCTTGCAGTGGCAGAAAAGAGACTAAGATACAAAATTAATGTTATAAAGATCCTTTGTATAACATGTAACTGTAGTTAATAATACTATATTATGCACTTAAAATTGTTCACTAAGAGTATACATCTCTATTAAATGTTTTATCACCACAAAAGGGGGGGACATGATGAATCTTTTTTAAGTGATGGATATGTTTATTACCTTGATTGTGGTGATGATTTTATGGCTGTGTAGATATGTCCCAACTTATCAAATTGTATATGTAATAAGGACAGACTTTTGTATATCAATTACCCTTTCAATAGAACTTAAAAAAAATGTTCAATGAGCACATCAAATATCTAAAAAAGAGTTAAATGTCTCATTCTAATAGTGTTGCTATAACAATATATCACAGACTATTTATACCACAGGTAGTTTATAGACAACAGACATTTATTTTTTAGAATTCTGAAGGCTTGAAAGTTCAAATTCAAGATGCTGGCATTCAATGTCTTACAAGGATATTCTTGCTGTATCTGCACATGGAAGAAGAGAAGAATAGCAAAAGGAGCCCACCCAGCTTCTTCCAAGCAGAGACCTTAAGGCCCAGTCACCTCCTAAATGCCCCACCTCTTAATTCTGTTGCATTGGAGATAGAATTTTAAGACGAATTTTGGAAGGGACACGAAAATCTAAACTTTAGCACTAAACCATTTATTATCTGACATGAGAGTCTGATGATGCTAAAGTTATTTGTATGAGTCTGATGAAAGTGACATATTTTGGGGGAGGAAGTGTGGTGGCTCATGCCTATAAATCCTAGCACTCTGGGAGGCTGAGGTGGGAGGATTTCTTGAGCTCAGGAGTTGGAGATCATCCTGAGCAATCAATACTGAGATCCTCTCTAAATAGAAAAACTGAGGCAAGAGTATCACTTGAGCCCAAGAACTTGAGGTTGCTGTGAATTATAATGCCATGGCACTCTGGACAGAGCACCAAAGTGAGACTGTGTCGCAAAAAAAAAAAAAAAAGAAAAGAAAAGAAAGTGATTTTTTTTAAAAAGCTGGACAGAAGTATGCTTTTTAGTGTAAGAGAGCAATACAAATTTTCTTTCCAAAAAATAAACACAGGAACATCAATGGCTCGGCACCTGTGGCTCAAGTGGCTAATGCGGCAACCACATACACCTGAGCTGGCGACTTCGCATCCAGCCTGAGCCTGCCAAACAACAATGACGGCTGCAATCAAAAATTAGCCGGTGTCTATAGTCCCAGCTACTTGGGAGGCAGAGGCAGGAGAATTGCTTGAGCCCAGGAGTTGGAGGTTGCTCTGAGCTGTGATGCCATAGCACTCTATCCAGGGTGAGAGCTTGAGGCTCTGTCTCACAAAAAAAAAAAAAAAAAGAACATCAAAATGTCTATGCTCTTTTACATTCCTGGCCACAATACATGGAATTTCTCATTCCCATATATTTATGCCAATACTTACACTTATGGATATGTAGATATCATGGCTTTAATCTGCATTTTCCCAAATATTAGTCATGTTTAGCATCTTCTAATGTGCTTACTAATAATCCACATAGATTTATTTGTGAAGGAGTATATGTTTGCCAATTGAGAATCAGATTATATCTTATTATTGATTTATAGTAGCCCTTCATGTTTTTTAGAAACATGTTGCTTATTAGATATATGTTTTACAAATATTTCCTCTCATCCTATGGCTTTTAAAAAAATTATTAATGGTAACTTTTGAAAGATAAAATATTTTAATTCTGATAAAAGTTCAACATACAAACCTTCCTTTTTATCTGATTATTTTTTTCCTATCTAAGAAATACTTTTCCCAGACTAATGACCCAAGATTTTCTTCAATATTTTCTTTTAGAAGTTTTGTAAGTATAGAATTTCTCTTCAGGTAAATGATTTACTTCAAACAAATTATTTTGATGGGTAAGGTAAGGTCTGGGTTTATTTATTTCCTCAAGGATATCCCATAGTTTCAGAGCCATTTGTTGAAAAGACAATCCTTTTCCCATTGAATTACTTTGGCATCTTTGTAAAAAACCAATTGACTTTGATCGTGTCCCATTAATTTACATATAATATGCCTTAAGTCAATGCTATAGTGTCTTGATTAATATAGTTTTATCATGTCATGAAGTCATGAAACCAGGTTGTTGGATCCTCAACTTTAATTTTTTAAAAAAATTATCTTGTTAATATAAGGTCTCTCAAAAACATACTTTTTAAACCTAATACTTTAAAAGGATAATTCATGGTTATTTTCTCATGGTTCTTCCTAATTTCAAATGAGAACTGAGATTTTATTGCAGTGCAATTCACCATTGAAAGATATGGAATCAACCCAAGTGCCATCAATTCATATGTGGATTAATAAAATGTGGTACAGGTAGATCAGGGGAGACTACTAAGCCATAAAAAAGGTGAATTAATTCCTTTTGCAAAAATTTGGATGGAACTGGAGATCATTATCATAAGCCAAGTATCTGAGGAATGGAAAAATAAACCCTATGTGTGCTCACTAATGAACTAGAGCTAACAGATGAGCACACATGTTCACAGAGGGAAGTAAAACTCAATGGAAATCAAACAGCAGGAAGAAGGAAGGAGGCGATGGGTGAAAACCACCTAATAAGTACAATGAACACTATCTGGGTGGTGGGCCCTCTTGTAACCTTGACTCAAGCATTACCAAAATGATACGTTTAACCAAAGCATTTGTACCCCATAATACTTTGAAATTAAAAAAAAATTAAAAAATAAATTTTCCCTTTAACTGCTGTTCCTTTGATGGGACTTAGCTTTTTCTCTCAGGGTAACTTTCAGATATTTTTCTTCATTATCCACGTCCTGAATTTTTACTGTGATATTTCTAGATGTAAAATTTTTTTGTACTTATCCTGATTGTGATTTATTGGGTTTTAAAATTTGTGGAGTAATATATACATCACAGATTTTAATGGATTGCCTGAGAATCTCCTGGTTTCTTCTGCCTTTGGGTTCCTTAGTAATATTCTTCACTTTGGTGAGTGATATATATATTCCTAATCTCTGTAATCTCTACAAATGTGTGTAAACCCCAAGTTGTCTGCCCACTTTGTGACTTCTCCTTACTCACCTCTAAATTCCCATGCCTGAATTCAGCATACTTGATGCATAATGTTCGGAAGGGATACTTTTGGTCAATGGGAACAGGAAGGAAGAAGTTTTGCTTACTAAGAGCACTGGTTATGACAGTTGTTAATGGGTCTATTCTAGAAAACAGTTACTGTGAATAGGACTGTGGAACTAAATAACTAATTCAATGGTCTGATAGGTATGTGTGCACCACTGGCTGTTGGAGATAAGTTGGTGATAATTCCTGTCATGAAATGGCAGGACTTGAACTTGGGAGAAGATACAGGCAGATGCTGCAGTATAAGAAGGTGCAGTGGATGTTGCATTTGATTTGTGTGATTGGTATCAGGGAAATAATAATTATAAGAATTTTAGAGAATTTGCTTCTCTAAATAGCATTGGCATTATCCCCCAAAGATAGGTTAGACTCAGAAAAGTCACCAGGCCATTCAGAGCACAGGGAGAAAAGTCAACAAGTCTTGTCTATTAAGTTTAGGCAGACTCTAATCTCTTGTTTCTTCTAGCTACAGAGAAGACTATGCTGAAAGTCTGGCCCAGGACCTGATAGGGTTACAAATGAAACTAATGTAGGTGTTTTTAAGATGATTATAACACTGGCATAGGTAATAAATTTAAAATAAAATCATATTCTGGAATTAGTTGCAAATGTTTATGCCACCATCGAAAACTTAAAGAAGACTTCCTCTCTCTTCTCCCTTGGAAATCAGATGGGTTTGGCAGATGACAGTGGCCTGTCATAATCTTAGACTCTTGTATTTTTCCTGAAGAGATCTACATAATCTCTCTCTTAGGATAGACTGATATCAATCTGGTACATTCATTCTCTTCAGTTGTTATCAATAGAAATAATAAAAATCAATTCATGTTTATGTGACAGTACCTGTTCTCTGTATTGTCCCAGGATAACGCTTATTTTCTTGCTCTGTGTCATAAATTAGTCTGTTGGACACATCACTGCCTTGCAAACCACAGAATATTGTACTTGTTTATCGTATTGATGATATTTTACTAAGTGGAATTATATTTGGCTGAAGTTACAAGCTGACAGTTGCTGGATACTTGGTTTGGACAAATATTTCCTAGGGAGTAGGAGATGAATAAGTCAGAATCTTTCACATCCGTGAACAATTTTGGAGTCCAGTAGAGTGGGTGACTCCTCTAAATTTATGGGCTACTTGCAACTCCATACTCTGAACTCAATCTTAGAAAGAGGCAGAGCATAGGTCAAGCCAGTCTGGATACTGGATGCAGAACAGATAACAATTGAGAAGAGTGCACTAATTCCTTAGTTATTCAAAGAAATACTAATTTCAAGATTTGCTGAGAATGAGAGGCAGATCAAAGCAGATTTCGCCTATGGAGCAAGCCTGGCTGTCACTATGGCCATATAACCCATCACACATAATTGTATTAGAAATATCTATAGTCAGTAAGATACCGTATGGATTCTCTACAAGACCCAAAAAGAGATTTGCTGTAAAGGACCTTTGTGAAATGGAAGGAGACCATTCCTTCATTAGCTGACAATCTCAGTGTGCAAAGCAGCTTCTGTTGTGCTTCATGACTAGTCCTTGTGGGTTACCATAGGACACTCTAGTAACTAAGTTATTATGCAGCATGAGATTTCTTTCATAAAGTGAGTGTTACTACATTTAATACCTTTTGTGTTTGTAAGTAGGTCCATTAGCAATCCACTTTAGAATAAAAAGGGTACATTCAAAATTAGGACCAAGAATGCACAGAAGTCAAGATTAAATAACATGAACAGGGCCAGTAGGTTCCTGCCACTTACCTCAGTGATGCTAACACCAAGTCCTCAGCTTATAATTATGACACTGTATGGTGCTCCCTATAATTAACTGACAGTGGGGAAAAGGACTCACTCAGGAGAGAATCAGTGATGAGTTGGCATGCTGTTAGCTAGAAATGGACAGTCACTCCATTGCAGTGCCCCTCAGGTAGCAATGAAGTAGAATTCTCCATGAGATCAGTAGAGTCGGTTTTTCTGAGGCTTCTTTCCTAGCCTCATAAATGGCCCTCTTCTCTCGGGGTCTTCACATGCTCTTCCCACTGTTTGTGTATCCTTGTCACTTGTTCCCAGAAGGACACCAGTCATTGAATTAGGGCTCATTCTCATACCTCTTTAAATACCTTCTCCCCGAATACTGTCCCATTCTGAGGCACAGAAAGCATGGAATTGAACACGGGAATGTTAGGGGAGCACAGTTCAGTCCATAACACATGGACACACTTCTGCATCTTCATCAGTTCCACTGGCGTCATCTCCATCTACTGAGCAGAATTCTCAATTATCAAATTATTTGAGATCATTGCATGCCAAAATTTTTAATAATTTTGACAAGAATTATAATTTTATAATGGTTGTTTACGTGTAATCAATAAGATGAATATTTTATTTATGTGAATATTTTCGATGTGATAATTTTGGACAAAATTAATTTGGTGAGATTTTCATAGGTAATTGAACAACTAAGAAGATATGATAGAGACAATTTAAAGTTATTTTTAACTTTAAATTGTTTAATTATTAACACTCCACTGTGATAATTTAGAATCTAATACTTAAACTAAAATAACTTACCTATACTTATTATTTTTAATAAAAGACTAATTTATATTTGATTTTGACTTTACTGTAATTTATGTTCCTTCTATGGATATTTGACATTTTTCTATAAAGTCTGAATCCACAAGAATGCATCATCTTTCCATGTATTTTAAAGGAAATTCCCTATTCTGTGGTTTGATCCATCAATGCTTTGTTGCTTCAATGAATTGAGAGAATTTTTCTAAAGGAGCTGAACTTATTTTTCTAGGAGTGAAGGTAAGATTCAAGTATAGTTTTCTCTAAATACCATTCAACTAGAGTCCTAAATGGAAAAAGGAGCTTCAATAAAAATTTGATCTATCCATTGAAGTAGCTTAACATATTAAAAATAGAGAAGAGTGGTCTTTATTAGCCTTATAATAGCTTTAAATAGCTATCATTGTTCATACACTATTGAATACATTAATAGAACAATAATATTTTGGAGAAAAAAAATTTTCACAGACTATGAATATATAATAATTCTCACTCTAATAATCTATACCATTAAAATAAAAACAATTATATAAGTCATTTCAGTTTTATAAAAGCAAGCTATATCTGAGACATTACAATGGATTTTTGGCCAAAGTTATGCTATTCTATAACATTTTGTGAAGCATATGGATATTTATTGAAAAAATAAATTTTCTTTCTTTTTAATTTATTTTTTAGATATATATTTTTAGAAACAGAGTCTTACTTTGTTGCCCTTGGTAGAGTGTTGTGGCATCACAGCTAACAGCAACCTCCAGCTCTTGGGCTTAAGCAATTCTCTTGCCTCAGCCTCCTGAGTAGCTCAGACTACAGGCACCCACCACAACATCTGGCTATTTTGTTGTTGTTGTTGCAGTTTGGCCGGGACCAGGTTTGATCCCACCACCCTCTGTATATAGGGCTGGTGCCCTACCCACTGAGCCATAGGCACTGCCCTAGAAAAGAAGTTTTCAATTGAATCATGACTTCCAGTGTTTAGTGTCAGCAGTCAAAATAAAATAACATTATATGCTATATTTCATGAAGTAGCTTAAGAGAATATGACTTCCCAATTATTTTCTTATGCTATCAACTTATTTCATAATTTTCATCAACTTGTTTCATAATTTTTCTGAATGCTTTTTACAGATATAAGTATTAGGGATTATTAGAGATTTCACTTGATATTCATTGGAATTAGAAAGATTAGATAGGGAATAAATAAATAATTCAAATTGTTTCTCTGTGAAGTCTTTCAGGTGAGTTGGGGTAATTATAAAATAATTAGAGATACCTATATCATTATGACTCAGAATGAATAATGGATTAGTATGGTAGAAGTGGGAAAGATGGCCAGTGAGAAGACACCAGAGAAGGTCATGTAGCCGGGAATAATGACTTGTACAAAAATCATCATATGAAGTGGAAACAAGAACATGGATTTGACAATACTTTTGGAGTTTAAACTGAAAGAAATCGCTAATGAATTCAAGTTGTGAGAGAAGTGAAAGTGAAAAGAAACATTAGGGGCAAGCACACAATTTTTGGCATAATATGTAGTTATAACAAGCTTGCAAAAAATATAATGGACTAAAAAGGTGAAAACTAAAAGTTTTCATTTCCAATGTATGAAGTTTGAGACAGAAAGTTTATTTAAGTAGTTAGGTGAAGAGAGTCCCCGAAACATCTGCTGCATAAATAGTGAGTCTGGCCTGGCTGCAGGAAGGGCTGAGTTGTCAGTGTGCAGGGGTTATGCACGGCTAAGTTGTTTTCACATAGGAAAGGAATGTGGCTAGAGAGGCAGTTAGGGACCATACTCAAATTCAGGGCACCCCTTCATTCAGACTTAAGAAAGAAGAACAAAACGTATCCAAAGATAAGAAGCGGCCGGTAGATCAGAAAGAAACCTATGGAATAACGGTGTCACAAAGCAGAGACAGAGAGTTTAAAAGAAAAGAAGTTTGTCATGGTGGCTATAGAATGCTTGCTAGAAATGAGAATGTGGATTGGTCTGATTATATCTAAATCATTACCAAACCCTCTCAGCTCCACAGTTAAACTATTTCCAGATTGTACCACTTGTTACCTTCACTTCTACCCCCCCCACTGCTCACAAATCCGTACCACCATCATCTCTTGTGTGATATATTGTGATATCTTCTTTAAGACAGATATTATGTAATTAAACATAATTAATTTTATGTTTCCGCTTGGATATAGTGCTCAGTTGCTTGATCAAACACCAGTCTAGCTGTTTTAAAGATATTTTTAGATGCGATTACCATTTACAATCAGCGTATTTTGAGCAAATCATGTTACCCCTGATAATGTGGCTAAGCCTCATCTAATCAGTTGAAGCCCATTAGATCAGAGTGAGATTTCCGAGAGAAGCGGCAAATTCTGCCTCCATACTGCAACGAGGAAACCCTGCCTGAGTTTCCGGCCTGCTGGCTTGTTGGATGCAGGTGTTGGCAACCCTCTATTAACTGTGTGAGCCAGTTCCTTGAAAGTCTATATTCTTTCCCCACCCCACCCCCTGCTTTGTGTTAACTGTGTTTCTCCAGAGAAGGTTGACTAATACAATTCCTAAGTGATTCTCCTGTCTTCTGGAGATTGTTTTGCACAGAGCAGTATAGCAATACTTTCACAATTTAACTCTGATTGTGGCATCCTCTGCTTTCTGTGGCTCTCCATCACGTTCTGTTTTAGTGACATTAAAAACCCGAAGCCCTGAGCAGGTCCTGAAAGGCCCTATAAGATCATAGTTTTCTGTCACAGCCCTGGCCACACTTCCGCTCCTCTGTGCTTAGATGAATCTACCTTTGTCCACGGGTCTGTTCGTGTACGCATTTCCATCTCTGAGCCTTTTTGTTTTCTGTTTCTTTAACCTGAAACATTTTGTTTCAGAAACCCTATAATAGCCTTTTCTTTCTTTTTTTTTTTTTTGAGACAGAGCCTCAAGCTGCCACCCTGGATAGAGTGCTGTGCCATTATAGCTCACAGCAACCTCCAACTCCTGGGCTCAAGCGAGTCTCCTGCCTCTGCCTCCCAAGTAGCTGGGACTACAGGCACCCGCCACAATGCCTGGCCAATTAGCCTTTTCTTTCTTAAAGTTTTTCTTCAGCCATGATTTTCTCAGTAATTTGACCTCCATTCATCTTATGTAAAATAACACCCATATTTATTACATATTTTTTTACCTTTTACCACAAGGGATTATTTTTATTTTAATGCTCACAACCACCAGATTACACACACACACACACCTACGTTTATTTATTTTATTTATTTTTTTGTTTATTTATTTTTATTTTTCCTTGTGTATTTCCATGTAAGAGGCTAGCTGCTGAAATGCATTCAATAATTGAATAATAATGTACTGCATTATTAATGGCTGCAATACTAAACAAACATGTGTGCTGAGCCTGTGTCTCTGGTATAGATGGAGATGTGTACATCTGAGGGATACAGTGAGATAATAATTGAAATTGAGGAAAAGAGCATTGATACTACTGAGTGTAGTAATAAGAAAAATGACTGCACTCCACAAAGATATCTACATCTTAATTTCCAGAATCTGTGAATACGTGACTGTGGTATTATGGCAAAAGGGACTTTGCAGATGTGACTAAAGTTAACAACCTTGAGATAGAAAAATTGTCTTGCACTATCCAACCAGATATAACATAATCATGAGCATCTAAAAGCAGAAAATCATTCTAAATTGTCAGAAAGAGATGTAATGATGAAAGAAATAAGTTAGCAGAGTAATCCAACATTGAAAATGCAGGAATTGAGGCAAGAGACAAGAAACATGTGTCCTTGAGAGCTGGAATTCTAACCTGTAGAAATGTAGATAATACATTTGAGAGTATTTTACTTTTATTGAAGTATAATTGATTTACAGAACTTATACACATTTATATGCCCATCCTGATGAGTTTAGAAATATATGCAGAGAATATACACTTATGTATAAATATACACACATATGTATATCTATGATGCCATCACTGCAGCCAAAGTTCTAAAAATACACATTACCTCCAAATTTCGAGTTTTTGTTTGTTTGCGTGTATGTTGCTTTTGGTGGAGGTGTTTTTGTTTTATTTTGCTTTTTCATTTTTGGTGAAGATAGGGGGCTGGTAAGAACACTTACCGTGAGATCTAGTCTGAACATTTTCTGAAGTACAAACTATCAGTTTGTTAACATTAGATACGATGTTGTACAGGAGTAACTCATCTTTGGTATTAGAAAATTTATACACATTGAAAATCAACACTCTGATTGCCTCTACTCCCAGTCCTGTGCACTTATGTTATTTTAAGCTGCTAAATTTATTGCAATTTGCCAGGGCTGAAATAGAAAACTAATGCACAAAATAGGTAGATGTCCCAGATATATCCTAGTCATCTCACCAGGTATAAATTAATTTTTCTCACTGATTGATTCAACAAATACTGATCAATGATCTTCTAACTGCTTAACTGGCACAGAGATTAGAGAGTTGAGTGGTATAGACAAACATCTTTGCTCTTCTAGAGCTAACAGTTCAGTTAAGAAAACAGTAATATCAAAAAATACAGGAAAAGGATAATACCGAAAACACAGGATTCCAAACTTACAAGACATGTAAAGAAAGTAAAGGGGGCCTTGGGAGCATGTAACAGGCCAACTTAAATGTGGTAGAAAACATGACCTTGAGCAGGAAAGGAAGATAGGAATGCTGTGCCAACCCATGGAAACAGCACAGTCAGCGGTTGTGAATCAGGAAGAGCAGAGTTTACAAAGGGAAATCACATTACGTGACTGGTGCATAGTAAGACGGAAGAAAGGGGTAGAGGAGAAAACAGAAGAGTTTGGCATCGGTCGCCTGTACCATTTTATTTTGGTAGCAAAGAGTTTCCTCTTATCACACTCTAATCTTCAGATTTAATATGTGTTTCAACATCAGCAAGTAAATGGAAAACTGAATTTTTATGATTGCCATAAAAACTTTATTTTCTGAAACCCATGTTTTTCAGAAAAAAATAAATCAAATGGGTTCTACAGGGCTGTATATTTCAAAAATCTTATAAAATCTTATTATTTAAATAGAGATATATTATATTTCATAGATATATTACATCTGTAGTATCTAAATTAATGTGTAAATTGAGGGCAAACAAGACACAGAATCATTATAAATAAGGGGATTGCTTTGTTTTCATTTGATAGATAATGTTATTTAGGAGATATTATCTTTCCATCCAACTTAGGATCTTTAATGAACATTCCACCTCGGCTCCTTTAAATTTGACACATCTATCCTTCTTAATAATTACCCTGACAATAGTTCAAGTTTTTGCAATTCTACTTTATTGGAACTTCTTCCAAAGATTTCTTAGTATGTATTTTGAGATTCAGATACAGCATTATTATGATTAAATTATTTATGCTAGTTTATTTCAACTGTACTACAGGACTATTTATATTAAAATCACTTGAGTGTGTTTTTAAGTAATATCATTTTCTAATACACAGAAGTGTTAATTTTCAATTAATATGTTGAAAATATTAATAATTTCATCATTAGAAATAGAAAAGCACAAAAGAGCTTTTCACACTTTTGTGAAAAAGTGGCAACATAATTTACCACTTTTAATACTGCTAGTTAAAATTTGCTTATTTTATCTGAGAAGTAATTAACTCAGAGGTAGTATAAGCAATTGATTTGTTTACTTAGAAGTTCAACTGGCTGATGTTTGAGTTCACATCTTTACTCAAAAGAATCATACTCTCAATCAATCAAAAATAGAAATCACTAATTTTGACTGTAGAAACATTAGCTAGCATATACTTTATAATTTCCACCAAAAAGGATTGATATAGTCTTGGACTTTTATGTGTTCTTCTTTAGACAGAAGTAAAAATTTTGCACTTTTTCCCAATAACTTTAGAAATTTTAAAACATTTGAAAATAATCTCTCTCATACAAATACTTGATAACTAACAAGTAACATAAAATGCTAGACTCACTTTTTAAAAATTATAATTAGCTTATGAATGTAAGAAATTAATTATTTAGATACCATGTGTGTCCTAGTTTGAAATATCTTCAAAAGGAGAAATAAGTCATAGGGTTTTGTGTGGTAGCTTAATGGTGAATGACTGAAGCAGAGCCCATTGAAGATAGTGAGAAGAAAGGGACAAGAAAAAAGATAAAGGAAATCAAAAGGTTGGTCATTAAGTGAGCATTTTGTGGGCAAGAGAAGCTCAGTCCCACTAGGGAACCCCCCTAAGGGAACATGTAAAATGCCCCCCAGACCTGTTGACCTGAGAGGCATTCTCATCCTTCTTTGGTAGTGGGTAGCCCCAATCGCACTTAACTCTGTCCCATTTCTTGGTGAACTTTACCTCCACGTCTGAGAGTCATTTGAAGGGATGACAGCAGAAAAATCTCAAGATAGAACATGGGAAATTTTCTGTGCCACTGAGGCAAGTTGCTCTCAGGCCCCACCTCAATGCAATCAGTTACTCCAGGAACGTCTGGGGTGCAAAAGGATAATCAAGAGAGTATGAAATGGGATGGAAAAATGTAAGACGCAACTCAGGTATGCTTGTCTCCTAACTTAAGTGGAGTCTTTTACAGAACTTCCCAGGTGTTGATTAGTTGCAAACTTCAAAAATATTTCTCAGAGAGGTTATTGGAACTGGCCGTAGTCTCTCTGACAGCTGGGTATGAGGTCCAAATTGATAGTCATCACCTCTACTTTTCACAAATCATTTTCCCTGTTCTAGGCCAATTTTAAATTACTCAGAGGTTCATTTTCTCAGGGTTGAAGCACTTAGTTCCTTTTCTTTACAAATATTGTGATTGCCAGTAGTGCTTACTTACATTTATCATAAAACATGGAATTACCGCCAATATGCCTCAGTCAATCTAGCCAAGTAAAGCACTTAAACATGCTCTCTCTGCTACTTTTCTGCTGGCACAAGTCTACCTCACTATGGTAATAAGGATCAATCCCCTCCACCAGAATAATTTCTCTTTTTGTCAACTGGTCTTCTTCAATGAAAAACTTTAAATGACTAGGTGGTAAATGTAGCTTCTCGGTCAGTGGATTTCCCAAGTATTATTCCAGTGACTTCTTGGAACTAGACTTCTAATATAGCAGAGGCTAAAGATGCACACATCACTCAGATGAATTATTGCAAATAGGAGGTGTGGAAAAAACCCTCCTTCTACATTCTGATAACTGTACCTATATATTCTAGTTACTGATGACACAGCACTATGCATCATCATATTCCACTGTTTGGTACAGTACATATTCCACAATTTCAAGGATGAATTTTTACCCTCAGGGCACTGTCCCCAAATTGACATGTTATTTGATCTTTGCAATAGGTATATACACAGTTATTTAGCTAACCACTTCCAGATGATAGAGATACGCTATCTTGTTTTCATATTCCCATTACAGCTCCTTGACACAGGGAAATTCTTTGGTCTGAAAAATGTGCTCTAAGTTTTCATGTTGAAAACTAGGCATTCTGTAGGTCTTTAGAAAGTGTAAAGGCAGAGGCTCTGCAAGCAGTGCAGAAGTGAAAATAAACCTATACTGAGAGAAGATATCCATTCAGATGAGGCCAAAGTAGCTGATTCATCCAGCATGGTAAAGATTCCACTAATACTGGAAGGGATATTAATCTAAGATCCAGTGACTGCTTGGAGAAAGATGCTTTCCTGAGCATCACCATTAGTCCCTGCGAAAAGTTAGTTGAGGATTCATCAGTGGCATTAGCTACATTCCATAGGAATCCTATGTTGTTAGGACAACACATGTCTTTCATCTCCTCCACAAAAATACATAATTTTTATGGGTCCAGAATTCAAAAATAGGATTTAGCTTACATATAAAGGATGAGTCTTCCAAATAATCAGTGTTGAATTCCACCTGTGTTGTGGACAGTTTTTAGTGGTGATTAATATGAAACTCAAACATATTTACATATATAATGATCACTGCCATGAGCCCACCCATTGATCTCTTTCCAAATATCCTCATTGTCATTCTAATCTTGCTCTTTACAGGACACTGAAAAATTAGCCATTTGTTCATCACAGAAGAACATTCAGTTGACAAGGAGTGCGTATACATGTATAAGTGGACAAGGGGAAGTCATACTTCCTTTCCTTAACTATTAATGAGGAAACTTAGCTCTTTCAATATTGTTAAAAGAGACAACTGAAACTGACTTGCCCTTACGGCCTTTATCCTTTTCGTTATTTTGTTTTTGTTATGTCTTGCCAACTTACAGCTTTCCACCACTGGAAAGATGGATTTCCAGACACTCTGAGGCAAAAGGCTTTGTATGAGCCATACTTCTCATGTCCAAAATTAAGAGAGCCAAAACATATTAATACATATATTATGCCAACTGAGAAAAATATTCTAGAATATAATGGAGTACAGGTTATAATTTGGAATTTAAGATTTTCTTGAATAGATAAAGTCACTCCAGAAGCCAGAAAGAAATTTTTATTTAAGACATATGACCTGGAGAGGGAGGAGCCAAGATGGCGGTCTATAGTCAGCTTTCTACAGACTCTCCTGTCCAGAAGAAGAGTTAAAGGACAGAAATTTAGCAAGAAAGCCAACGGTTTGGAGCTGAGTCAAGAGACAAGGTCGAGGAATGCACATCAACCCTATTGGAGCGACCTGCGACCCCAAGGATACAAATAAAAGGTATAGAGCACATCACCAGGCGGACGGGAGTCCCCTCCCCCAAGAGAACAGCTCACAGTATACGCCATACCTCCATACAAACAAGCGAGCAGAGTTCGGCTGTCCTCCCACTGTACCCCACGGGAGAGACCCTCTAAAAACCAGACCTCCTTCCCCTGTGCCGCGGCACCCTCCTGCCAGGCATAAAGCGGTATAAAACTGTATA
>CAUYON010076557.1:0-34843 GCA_963573935.1 Arctocebus calabarensis
TTCATTGAACTGGTTGACATAGCTTTCATGGCATTTTCTTCATTATTGTGTGGAGACATATTCTACATTTAGTAAGTTTCACCTGTACCCTTCTAAGATGCACCGTAAGTGTGGACCCACCAATTACTCTTCCTCTGCCCATCTGCTCCCCTCCCCTCCCTTCCCTTGCCCCTTTCCCCATGTTCTTGTGCTGCAATATGGTTATAGCTTTCATATGAAAACTATAAATTAGTTTCATAGTAGGGCTGAGTACTTGGATACTTTTTCTTCCATTCTTGGGATACTTTGCTAAGAAGAATATGTTTCAGCTTCATCTATGTAAACAGGAAAGAGTTAAAGTCTCCATCTTTCTTTAAGGCTGCATAATATTCCATGGTGTACATATACCACAATTTATTGATCCATTCATGGGTCGATGGACACTTGGGCTTCTTCCATGACTTAGCAGTTATTAATTGGCTACAAAAATTTGTTAGCTTTTGTCTGAAGTGTGTTTGTTTTTTATTTATTATTAAGGGATATTTTAAAGAATAAAATTCTGAGTGACATAATTATTTGATGTTGTGTGTATGTGCACCAGTCATTTAAAACACTCTTCTGTTGTCTTCTGGCTTTTTATCACTTTTTGAAGACAATTTAGTTATAATTTTATGGTTGTTTCCTTACAAGAAATATTTATTTTTCTTGTTGTGTTCAAAATTTTATTATCTTGAAATTTTAGCCATTTGACTGTGAGGTGGATGTGTGTATGTACGTGTATGCGTGTGTATGTGTGTGTGTGTCTTCCTTTGTATTTTTGCTGCTTTAGCCTATCTGAGATTTCTGGATCTGTGATTTATTGTCTTTCATTAATTGTGGGAAATTTTGGCCATTATCTCTTCACATATTTTTTCTGCCCCATTTCCTCTCTTCTATATCTGGCTCTCCAATTAGATGTGAGTTAAACTGTTTAATATTTTTCCACAGATTTGGGATGGTTTGGACTGCTTTTTCTTTCATTTTTCTGCTACATGGTATTTCAGTTTATATAATTTCTATGAACCTAACTTCAAACCCACTGATTCTTTTCTCTACTGTGTCCAGTCTCTTGATCTACCCAGAGAAGGATTTTTTTTTTTTTAACTCAGATACTGTGTTTTCATTCCTGGAATTTCCAGTTGTTTCTTTTCTTTTAAAGATTTCTTTCTGCTAGAATCTTTTATCTGCCATACATGTTTTCCATTTTTTTCTACAATATTCATTAAGAGGTCAAGCACAGGAAAAAATAAATAAGAAGAGTTTCTAAAGAGAAACATGACCTTCAAGCTAATAAGATTATAAATAAATTAAACTAGAGGACAATCAGTTTTGAGAATGAAATAGTGCAAGAAATACTTCAAATACAGAGTAAAAATTGAGTTAAAAATCATTAGAGGAAAAATTAAGGTAGATATGACATAGAGTTGAAAAACCTAGCATGAAATGATTTAATTCCTAAGAAGAAAAAAAAAGGACATACAAAATTAGTAAAAATAATAAAAGAAAATTATCCATAGCACATGAAAAGCATGCTTGTCATAAAGTCTCTTCGTATTCCAGAGGGAGAGATAAGAAAATATATTCGACTGTAAAATCTTTAGAATCTAAACTCCAAGAGAAAATTAGTGCAAGCATCTGAACAAAATAAAGAAATTACTTACCAAGGAAAGAAAGATCAGACTGACATTATACTTCTTATCTGAAACATTGGATATTAGAAGGTGATAGAATAACATTGACAAATTACTGGTTGTGGTGAGAGATTGGGGATGACTGCAATCCAAGAATACTATACCCAGACCAAACTGCACTCATTTTCAAAGTGAAATATGATATCTACATGCAGGGAATGTTTTAGAATTAGGGTGTTAGAAGCTATACTCTAAAATGCAATAGTTGAGAAAAGAAAATTTATTTCTCTCATGTAATACTCTGGAGGAGTGATAATGATGAAAGTGTTCTAAGGGTTAATCCCTAATCCAAAATCTAGATTCCTTTTCCCATGCTGATCTGCATTCTGCAAGGCAGGCTTCATTAACCTTTGTTTGTGACACCAGTGAAGCCCACAAAGTCCATCTCAAAATAAATGTTGTGGGTGCATAAAATTAATTTAAAGGGGTTCTAAAAATTAATTAAATTGAGTTATAGTTATCAACACATTTATAAAACAAATTTGTGATAAAATGTTATATATGCTTTTATGATGACATTTAATAGATTCTGGGAGTGGGGCCTAATAATTATTATAATTTCCAAGTAGCCATGAATGTAAACAACAACTTGATAAGTTTATCATTTATTTCTTAGGTGGGGAAACTGAGTTGTGAAAAATTAAATACTTTATTGAAGGTTATGTCTAGTAGTCAGTGGAGCCAGGGTTACGACTTAGGAAGTCTGTTTACAAAGCCTGTGTTCTAAATAGCTAAGAAAAATAGGAAGTTGCTAACTGAGAGAAAAGGGAAGATAAAAGTAATAAATAACAAAATCAATGATATAGATCAAAGAAGATCAATAATCACCATCACAGGGCGGCGCCTGTGGCTCAGCGAGTAGGGCGCTGACCCCATATACTGAGGGCTGAGGGTTCAAACCCGGCCCCGGCTGAACTGCATCAAAAATTAGCTGGGTGCTGTGGCAGGCGCCTGTAGTCCCAGCTACTTGGGAGGCTGAGGCAAGAGAATCACTTGAGCCCAAGAGCTGGAGGTTGCTGTGAGCTGTGACTCCACAGCACTCCACCGAGTGTGATAGAGTGAGACTCTGTCTCCACAAAAAAAAAAAAAAAATAATAATAATAATCACCATCACAGATTATTTGAAAGGCTAATAAGAGAGATAAGTAATGGACCTAAATAAAAAAAAAAATAAAACTAGAAAGGAGAGCAACAAAGCTACAGATAGATACAAATGAGAATGGAAGTGTGACTTCTTGTGACACATATTTCCTTGGCTGGCCCTGGACCTCAGTGAGATTACCAGGCAAAGCTCTCCTATGAGAATTTTTGTCCCTGACCAGCTGGCCAGCTACGCATGCTTATCACTGCCGTTATTGTGTTGATCCCATTCTTTTAAATGGAAAAACTAGATTGAAATGTCTTTGAGAAATCTGATGGTCTTGCAGGAGTTTAAGGCAGAGCCAGGCAGGCTGCTGGTTCAACATCCCAGATCCGCTGGAGGTCGGTTCCCGGAAACCTGGCTGGGCACTAGGGAGTTTCCAGCTAGAAGTGACTCAGGGCAAGTTGAGGGTCTAAAACCCCAGAAGTCACTCAAGGTAGGAAGAAGAAAGTAGGTTTTTGAGGTCAAGGAAACTGGGGCCAGGAATCTGGAAGGTCAGGCTGAGTCAGAGTCTTCACAGAGCAAGGAACACCAAAGTGAGTGTGATGGCCAGGCAGGAAATGTTTGTCCACTGGCGGTTAGGTCCAGGGACAGAGTGAGGAGCTGGCTGGTGATGTCAGATCCCCAGCCAAGTAGCAGTGAAGGAAATGAGATCTCCATGAAGTTCTCATTTGAGAAATACAGCTATTTCCTTTCTATGAATATATTTTCATGAATAAAATTAATACTAATTTCCTGCCAATTTTATCTAGAATAAATGGTTTCATCTTTCCATTTAAAATCTAGTGTGATAGTTACTTTATAAAATGGAGAAACTCAGCACTATAAGCACGAGTTTATTCAACAACCTCTAGAAAGTAAGGATTTATTATCAACTTAAACATCACAGTATTTTCTAGAAATGCTTTTACTTATTTTAGTTATATCTGTTTTTTCTGCCTGGCAAGAGTTTTTATCTTGCCCATTGCTTAAAATACAATAGAAGAGCTAAGTTGTCAGGGGAATTTGTAACTAAATTAAACTTGTCCTTGTAAAGAAATGAAATGATCAAATGGAATGCTCACCCTCCAGATAGACTTGACTATATTCATTTGCACCATATTGGAGGCCCCTTGTAATAATTTTAATTACAAGTTATTTAGATATACACATGTACTTGTTAACATTTAGGGGTCATTAAGAAGCCATTGTATAATTTGACCTGGAATCGTCTGTGCTTACTGAACGTATGTGAGATGAGCACAAAGGCATCCCAAGTATTGTGTGTGGACCATGCAGGAGTCCTGTGGTGGGTGAAAATGGGGGGTGCACATGTACATGCACACAGAGTTAGGCTGGGCAAGGGAAGAAAGATGAGGCATTGGAGGGATTTGTCTAACAAGCAAATTTAGTGTGTGATAATATTTCCCATCTTACACATAACTCCATCATGGAGCAGACCAGTCAGAAGCTATTCCTCTTCTCAGAAAGTGAAAAATTGAGTAGTGAAGGTCTAAAGCCCTCTGGCCAGGGAGGTTGAGGGAGCCAATCTGGTAGGTATCTCAAAGTCCTTGATTTTGCTCTTCTAGGTCATCCTTAAACAACTCTACAAACCCAACCATAGACAAGCAGTTAAGATCTACTGGAAATGCACATTTCATCATATTGGCTTCTGTTTTGAAGATACCCACCAATCTAATGACTAGGACTTTTGTTATAAGCATCTTATATATATCAAGCCATTTAATGTTCACAACCATTTCATGTGGTAGATACATTATTCTCATTTTATAGAAATGGAAACAGGTGTATTCTGTTAAGTAAACTACCTCTCATAACTACTCTCATTATATGCCAAATGTTGGAGTAAACTTATTTCATCGTTAAGGTCATTTCTTAGCTGTTTATTATAGGTCATTAAGGTTATTTCTTAGTTGTTTATTGTTCATATTGCACTGTAATACAGATCACTCTTCATCTTTATCCAGGGATTTGCATTCGTTTAAATTCAAGACCTTGTGAGACTATCCTTGAAAAGTTTGAGGTGCCTTCATAAGGCATGAAACGAAGTATAAAGAGTGACTGCAAAGGAGATATGCTATTAAAATGCTATTAAAATGCTCTAAATGCTATGCTATTTAGAGTTGTCTAAAGTTATTATTCAACCAACATTGTATTTTCATTAAATATAAACTATATTGTCGAATATAAATTGTTATTATATTTCATTTCATTAAATATAAACTGTAATGTCAAATAAGAGAAGTAGCTACTAACTTTTCAGTTTATAGATGTGGTTAATATATGTTGGGTACTATCTTTTAGCACCCAGGCCAGAGGTTGCATTGTGAATAATTCACAGGCAACTGAATTTATGAATTCCGTAGTATGTAGATTCACTTTGCAAAGCCCAATACATATAGTCTTCCAGGGTCAGCCCCATGAGTCTATGGAAGGTATCTGAACCCTTCACTTTAATCCCTAATTTTTGTTTTTGCTTTTTTTTTTTTTTTTGAGTAAGACACAGAATGTACATGGACATAGCAGAGACTCTCACAATCACAGTTATCAAGAATTTTCTACCTGGAAAGCAATATAATATATGAGCCAAAAGTCATCCCAGGAGTCTAATAATCTTCATTTTCCTTCATTTCCTTCATTTTCTCTTATCTCAAGGCCACGTCAAGCTCCTTAAATGAGAAAAAAAGACAATACAATATACTACAATATTAGCTGCACACATGAGATGTGGCCATTACTTACCTATTTCCCCTGGGTCGCCTGTACTTTGCTTTATAATGCTGGAACTGAAAATGTGAAAACTACACTTAGAGCCACGTGCCTTAGGTCTCTATCACCTATGTTGAGTATAGAAAGCACTGGTGGGAAATCAAAAGTTGTAAGAAGAGGACGTACTTTATCACTCACCTCTTGATTCTCCTTCCTCTGGTGGTCCCTGGAAGTGGCTCCGTCCCTTCCACTGTGCGAGTTCCTGAGGCTGCATTTTCCCTAGAAATGTTCACAGCAGCTCTTTCTGCACAGTCCAGTGCCACAGTCGCTGGCCCTTCTTCCACAATCCCATGTTTTGGTAACTGCACCTCTTTCTTTTAGTTTCCCTGTCTACAAGTGGTTACTGATATTTGTGTTACTTCATCTTCCTTTTGATTTTCTCTCTCAACACCTGTGTAACCACTTTCCTTTACTAAATATCTTCCGTTTAAATACCCGCATGTTTTCTACTTTTTTTTTTTAGACTCAGACTCCTTCTGTGTGTCCTCCTGATTGAACTTGGTCAGTTGTGACACAGTTCCTGCTCTTCCTTGGAACACTTCCTTTGGCCAAGCACTAGAGAAAAAAACATAGATGACAAGTAAGGCATGGACAGTCTTCTGAGTACCAGATGAGAAAATCTACTATGCTAAAAAATGCCATTTTACAGTGCAGGCATTCCTAGTGTGAAAGGGCACCAGAATGAAAATGTATCAAGTAACATAACTGGAAGAGGAAGCAGAGGTCAGCCCATGGACTCTGACCAGATATTATAGTTTGATTTTTACCCAATGTGTTCCCAGATTCCAAAGCGACACTTAGGAACTATATGAAACACTCATGCTTTTCCAGATATCAGTGGCAGTCCAGACCTTTCCATCTAAAAAGAGATACAAAAGGAAATCTGAGTTAGGATATAAGAAAAAATAAATTCTTCTTCTACAAATAAGAATTTTCTACCTGGAAAGCAATAGAATATATGAGCCAAAAGTCATCCCAGGGGCCTAATAATCTTATATAATGATTATTATTACGATTATTTTTAGAGACAGGGTCTTGCTGTGTCACCCAGGATGGAGTACAGTGGCACAATCACGTAGTGGGACTACAGATGCCTGCCACCAAACTGGATTTTTTTTTTTTAAAAGAAAATGATGTCTCTCTATCTTTTCCAGGCTGTTCTTGAATGCCTGGGCTCAAGCAATCCTCCTGCCTTGGCCTCTCATAGCACTGGTTTATAATAAGCCACTGTGCCTGGCTCTAGTCACCATATTTTACAATGGGGAAGAGGCTAAATTTAAGGCCAGTAGAAAGTAAAAGACAAATTCAGAGGTCATTGTACAATTACTGTTTTGATAAACTTCAGTAGCAACAACTTCAGACTGATGAAGAAATTGGACACATAAATGGAAACACTGGGTTGACTTCAAGATGATCCTATTTAAAGAATACGAAAAGAAGTCAGCACAGTTACGATACACAGGGAGTTCAGCAGGGCCGTCCAGTGATGGAGGGGGGTGTAACATTACAGTTCCTTCCAACCTTGTCTCACTAGTGGAACTCCTTACGGGTGATATGTCTGCTGAGTAGGAGTCACATCAACCTCTGGAACCTGAAATTCCCCCTCCAAATCTAGCTTTATGTTTGCAAGACTCTAGTGCTCCTGCACTTAGGGAAACCTCATGTTAGCCAGGCATACCTCATTTTATTGGAATTATCAAGATACAATATGCCTATGAAGAACAGCACAGCACAGAGTGCTCTGGCATGGGCACAGCCCTGATTTATCACCCTTCCCTCCCAGCCCCTCAGAACCTAACATGCTCTTAGATAAACCCTAATCCCATTCTGCAGTCACAGAATTACTTAATTATGGAATCTGGTCAAGAGTCCCGCATGTCTGATACTGAGTCAAATGCTTTCTCCACTAGAACACAATAGCGTAACAAATTTTATAAGTATAGTAGAATTTTGTTATACTAAATACTATTTAAAATTAGTAAATTGGGAATTAGAAATCTATTAAGCATATTTAAATATTACTTGTAATAATGTCATTATTGTTCTTGGATTCCCAGACATGAATATATAGCCTTTCGCCAAATGAATACAAAGGAATATAAACTATTTTAAAGTTCTAAAAGGAACCCTCTTATAAATTACCACATGGTAGTACACACAGTCTATGGTTGCCTAGAACTTGACTAAAATAAATCATGGTGCATTTTTAGAATAGAAACTGACACTGGTTTTGATGTGTTCCAACTATTGGGGGTTTTCCCCCAATTTTTGATTTCAGCATAATTCTAATCTATTTTTCACTAAATTCTCTAGTAGTTTCCAGATAATTCTTCAGAATTTCCTAAAATTGATTTCCATTGAATTCACATATGAAACCTGAAAATTGCCCATTTCTAAACAATGTTTTTGTTTACTTCTGTTAATGTCAAGTCAAAGACCACATTAGCTATATATCTTTAAGAGTTTTTTTTTTTAGAGATCAGTTCAGTTTCATTTTTTTAAACAGTACTGTCATTTCTAAAAATTAATCCATTTCATTATAGTAGGCTGCTACATTTTAAATCATATGGCTATTTATTTCATGAAAAGCAAAATTCATTCATTTAAAAACTAGATGACTATTCTAATTAAGACAACAGGGTTCTGATAGACATTTGAAATGTGAAATTTTAAAAGAATTCATGCTTATTAAAACAACTTTAGCTGAATTTCCATTGGACTCTGTTTTTTTTTTTTAATTTACCTCACAGTCAAATTGGTGGAGTAAACATATATCTCAGTCAAAATGCAATAATGTTTTGTTCACACCAAAGCGAACAATTAGATCTTCAAGTTGTCCATTCATAGCTAGCAGGCAAATTATTCTACCCAACATGTGTAAGTGATAAAATATGCAATGAAACATTGCTTAATAGACATATAAAAGCAAATAGGAAGTAAATGATAGACCTTTAATAAAGGTCAGACTTGACTTAATTTAAATGTTTGAGGCTTTTAAAATTTCTGCTTATGTTTGTTTGTTCTGTTAATGTAATCTGCATTCTCCCTAGGAAGACACACATAACAAGTGCTTCCTAACAAACTGTCGTAATTGCAAAAGCACTATAGTCTGGGAAAAAGAAAAAAAGAATATGAATTATTATTTTTTTAAGCAAAAATTTGTATCTTTTTTGAAACATTTTTAAAAGTGTTTACCTACACCAGCCTCTGTCATTAGATGCTCATGCAATTCATCTTGTTCTCTGAAATCACTGGAGGAATTATTGTAGATCCTTGCACGTAGTAGATCCCCAACAATTATTTGGCAATTTATTGACTGTAGAGTAAGTTTTGCACAGCTGGTCCTTGGGAGGCAGCTTCCGTTACACACCAGTAAGTCTTTGTTTTAACAAAGAGTAACTCCATCAACCTACTTACTTTAAAACACTAAGGACAATTTTTGTTTTTATTCTTTTTTATGCTTTTGCAATAAAACCAGATTTGATATCATCTAGGAAAAATGTTGACTTTAAAGTTAAACTATTATAACCATCCAAGCCTGAAACCTGAGGACAGCTCTCAAAGTCTCTCTCCAGTTCACTTTAGATTGTACATAATACAAAATTTCAGAAAGAGCCTTATCTGTTTCAGTCTTTAATAATCTGTACTCCAGAATCACAAGTTGCCAATACTACTAATTTATTAACCTAATCTTGAACACAGATTCAAGAACATTTACAAATACTGGTTTTCAACATACTTTGCTTTTATCATCATTAAATTAAGAGAACGCAAGACTTGTTATCCCAAATACCACTGCACAGAAGATCCATTTAAAAAGATTCCATTAGACGAAGAGAAATTATTAAATGTGGAACAAAGCTGTAGAGAAACGATAAATAACACAGTAACAGTAAGAGTGTGTTAAAAAGAAAAAAATACATAGAAACTATATACCCAGCAACATAACAAAAGTAACAATTTTAACCTATGAAATGAGACTAGATAAAACTGGGAAATAGACAATATTAAGTCTGTAAACTTCTGTTCTGTCTTCCCTTCCTCCTTCCTCCACACCAAATGCCAAGGACTTCCAAATGAGATTTTTCCACTGAAGTAAATCAATACATAATAGGTGAAAAGATAGCAAAGGCCCTGAGTCATAGGTACTTCTGGGTACCTGGCCACTTCTCATGATGGAAAATGTAATAAATGTTTAATTATAACTAATGTGATTACCACTCTCCATTTCTTTAACCTTTGGTACTGTGTTTAATTCCGTTTAGTTTTTTATCAAGTATGCTCAAGTATCTAAAATAACTAATTTTTTATTTTAAAAATTTAGGATTTTGTGGGAATGAAGATCTCTGTTACAATTTTTTTATTCCCACGTCTACATTAAACATTTTAGCCAGTTCAGATTTTCTTGGTGGAAAAAAACTTAGTTGAAATAATGGTAAAAATTCATACCGAAGGCTTTCCAAGTGAGAGAAATAAGGGACCTTATACATTTTCAGGATCTTGTGAAAATTTTCTGTACATGTTTCACATGTGTGTATACTTGTAATTGTCTCCCTTTACAGAAAATTTCTGGGCTTAGTATTAGAATGTACACATCTCCCTTCTCTTCCTGTGATGAAAAGATGTGTACATTCTTTTCCTCTCTGTCTAGAAAATGCATTCATCTGTAAAATGGAACTAGCCTTTGGCTCTTCCCAAAGGGTCATCTGAAGGGTATATGTTTTTAAAACCTCTGTGAAATAGTAATTAATATGCATAGATTCCTTATAAATTATTACTGTTTAATATTCAAAGTCTCGTCATTGACACAGGGCCTCCCTGCAACCTCCTCCCCTTGGCTGAGGCTCAGCAATCCTTACAGACAGGGATCACTACAGACATCTGATTCCTAAATTGTTGAACTAGAAACAGACCTATACTAGGGTCGTGTTTCTCTGGGCACTTGTTTATCTTGGGTTCAGTTGGTGTGTTACAGAAATATATTAGACCTTCAATCCCAAGAGGAAACTGAAACTGTGAGAAAGACAAAATCTGGCTGACCTTCTGCAGAAACAGCCAGCCAACCCTGCTGGGAGGCAGCAGCAGCAAAAACAGGGCAGAACTATTGAGTTTTTTGTCGTGGAGGATGACAATTTGTTTAAAAATGTTTAACTACAAGAGGAATAGCTTCAGCTACACCCTCTCATTTTATCTGCATTAGGCAGGTAACAAATGGCAATGTGGAATCTATATGGGTGATAGTGTCAATGAGAGATCAAGATTATACATGATACTTACTAAATTTGTTATGCCTCATTAGAGTTGTGGCTTATTACAGAGAGCTCCACGGTTCCCGTGCATTCCCTCATGGGCTGTCCTGATGGATAATGCAAATAAAGCAAGGAGAGGCACCAATGACACAGTGCTCACACTGCATTTGTCAGGGGTATAGTTAGCTGGATTAGGTATGCTCTGCATTTTCTGTCACCATCACATATCGATCTGAATGTATAGTCACGCTCACTTAGCACCACTATAATTTTCCACAATGGTCTTCTCCGAAAGTACAAATCGTACCCAAAGCAAACTTTCCAAAAGAATATCAAGATTTTCCAACATGAAAATGCCATTTTGGGTAAATAGTCAGTGGCCCTTTAGATCTTTAATTTAAAGAAAAAATTACCTGTAGGGAAGTTATTTGAAAGGGGGAAAAAGCTTTCTTATTCTAAAGGCAATTCCTAAAGTGGTAATGCATTACAAATTTACATATTTAAGTGCTTTTTCAAGGTGTGGCTGAGCTATTCCTTTCATAGCTCCTTGGGAAGAGGAGCCAATCTTACTTTAGAATCTGGGGGTCTCTCACTTCTCACGAGTTTCTCAGCTACTAAGCCTACGGTGGAAAGTCATGCTCTCCACACTTGGTCTGAATGTGCCACCTGGGTGTGGTCTATGTCCAAGATTGATGGATTCATTCTTTTCTCCAAATGCCATAACAGACACTCTTTTAAAAAATAATTTAGATAATATGACATATGTTTACATTAAGATAGAGCAGAGAGAAGGGGTGCTAACAGTTACCATCCTCAGATCTGTTCGAGCATTTTTAAGGACAACCACTTAGAAAGGAAAGTTAGAAAATTGAAAAGTGGGTGGGGGCACTGAAATGAAGAATGTTATTATCTGCAATGAGGTGTTTAGCAACACTGTTTTTACCTTTGATTGGTTCTGCCTAATCCCTAAGTTATTTCATGCAATACCCAGGAAACATATTTACTTCTACTTACCTGGAGAAAAATTTTGGTAGCTCCTTTCTCTAATGTTCACGTATTTATCATGGGTATTTTTCATAGGAATACACTATGGTTAAACAACTCTAAATCACTGTTTTCTTTTTAAACACATTTCTTTTCAAACTATAGTGTAAACTCTGTAGTTTTAGCTACTTGTTAGAAAAACAATATATATTTAGAAAGCAGTTGATAGGTAATCCTGTGAGTTTCTAAGCAGACCAATGTATGTTAAAGTTTTTCAGTTTGGCTAATACTAGAATCAGCAGTAGAACTTAAAATATACTCATTCTCAGATCTGACCTCTGGTCTCAAGTAACTGGCTTTGAATGGGGCCTAAGCCACTGATATTTTAGAAAATTCCCAAGTCATCTGTAAAGTATGACTATTGGGGTCCTGTCCCAGGGAACGGAGTACACTAAGACCTATGGAAACTAGCGGCGACCAAATGAAGAAATATAGAGTTAGAAATGAGGTTAAAGAAAGAGACATGAGACATAGAGGAGAATTAAAGGTGGAAGCTCAGGGGTTCATTTCCCATTTGTGGGCTTTGGTAATGGTACTAGGTGTTTGCTCCACTCCGCTTTTACTGAAGTCCACTTGCCCAGAGGGTAAGACGAGGGAGGGAATAAGACACCAGAAGTTTCTCTGATTGAGCATATCAGCTCCTATTGTTATTATTAACCTTAAGGATAGCCTTGAGAAATCTGAAATCTGAACATTGTATTGGGAGAGCTTCCCACTTGAGATCACACACACAGATTTCTAGGAAGGTATTAAACTCCACTAGTTCCCTGTGGAGTAAAATGCTACCAGTGTTAATCTCTGAGGAATCGGTGGGAGGGTGGAATTTTCAACCACAGAGGATCTTCCTCTGCAATAACGGATGTAAGCTCTTCTGCCCATATCTCAGGGCTTCAGCTACTCCCTTGATCTCTGCCCCAGGAAAATGCAAATCTCCACAATAGGTATCTGCTTTGCTTGTTTACTAGGCAGGAAACAACCCAGTTAATGTATCTTTCTAGATCTTTGCCATAGCCTCTTCTATCACCATTTTTCCTCAGAGTACACACAGACCCAGCAGGGGTGTTTGTAAGTTGTATCCCCAATAGGCTAGAATCTCAGAAAACGCAAGAAGCTTGCTAGCAATGTCTAGCTTAAATGTAAACTAGCTGACTTTTTCTTTTTTTTTCCAACTCACTCAGCTTACTTTTTAATTTACCTTTTTTTCTGGGGATGCTTTCCTTTGCCAAGAATGGGGTCTTCAGTCCCCATTCTCCCTGTATATGATCACACTGGTACTATGAACCAAATGCCTAAGAGAAGAATAGAGGGTTAAAATAAATTTTATTTAATACAAAACAGAAGGATCATCAGTGAAGAAAAATACATTATAGAAGAAATATGTGAAGATATTCAATGTGAGCAATCTCTGTGTTTTTGTACATGAATAGGAGAAAGGAAATTAAGGAATACATTAGGAAAACACAAACTATGTCTCATCAGAGGTATAAGTTTCCACTAGAGATGACTTAAAAGCAGAATATTTATTTATTTATTTATCTATTTATTTAATTTTATTGTTTCAGGTTAATTTGAGGGTATAAAGAATTATGTTACAATGTTTGCATGTGTTATGAGGAGTCTCTCTTATAATTGTGTCCCACCTCCAAGAAGTGTGCCATATACCCTAACATGGTGCCCATTAAGTTGAAGCACACCCATTCCCCTTCTTCTTCTCTTCTCCCCTCTCTCTTATTTTTCTGCCCCATTTTGAATTGATTTGAGTTTTTCTCTTATGTGGGCATGTATTAGATCATCTACTGGCTTCATATTAGTATTGGAAAAAACTTGGATTTTTGCTTCTCCATTCTTTTGATACTTTCCTAAGAAGAATGTGTTTTACCTCCAACCAGGTTAATACCAAAGATGCAAAGTCTCCATCTTATTTGATGGCTGAAGAATATTCCATGGTATACATATACAGCAGCTTGCTAATCCATTCCTGGGTTGGTGGCATTTAGGCTGTTTCCCCATCTTGGTGATTATAAATTGAGTTGGGATAAATAATTTAGTGCAAATGTCATTATAATACAATGATTTTTTTTTTCAATTGGGTAGATGCCTAGTAGTGGGATTGCAGAATCAAATGGGAGGGGTCTAATTTGAGTTCCTTGAGGATTCTTCATACTTTCTTCTAAAAATTTCATATTAGTTTACAGTCCCACCAGTAGTGTAAAAGTGTTCCCTTCTCTCTACATCCATGCCAGCCATCTGCAGCTTTGAGACTTTGTGAAGTGGGCCATTCTCACTGGAGTTAGGTGATATCTCAGGGTGGTTTAGATTTGCATTTCTCTGGTGATCAGGGATGATGAGTATTTTTTTCAAATGTTTGTTAGCCATTCAGCTGCCTTCCTCAGAGAAGGTTCAAAAGAAGAATTTTTAAATGTGAGAGATGGAAAGCATCTCACAAGCCTGATATGGAAAAGAGCAAAGCTTGAATGGGACCCTGAAAGCACCCCTTGTTTGAAGCTACAAGCTAGAAGATTAACCAGATGTAATAAAGTTCATAAGCTAGTTAGAAAAAGAGTTAGAAAACCCATGTGCTTCATCACATTACACATCCATCAACTTTGAAATCCAGAGCCATCTACATGTCACAAAAAGGTCTAAAGATGAATTCAGAGAAGGGTAAGATTAACTTTCTACCTAGCCCTGGAGCTAACAGGCTTTATGATAATTAAGTTGAAAAGGCAATTAATTGTTATCAAGAACAGCATTAAACTGTACTTTGAGTATATGTGTGTGAGGGGAGGTGTAAAATCATTAATGCTAAGCTTAACTTTTAATAAAATACTTATCTTAATTTTTAGAAAAGAACCTTTGCATAGAAAAAGCATATTAATCTTTCTGAGTTATCCACTCCTCTGGTGGGCTGGATGTTAGACCCAAAAATCAATAACCAAGGCATCACTCTCTTAAATATAGGAAAGGTATGTTATAGAAAATTGAAAGTATTAAAAATGAGCTTGCAAGCATTAATCTTAAACATGATAATTATGGCAAAAACATTACATTGTAATTGATTATAATGTAATAACTCCTTTATAAAATGCTAAGATTTAGCCAATCAAGAAGACCTTTTTTTAAGACAATTAAGCTGGAAAGTTTTATACTTAGTCCTTCACCAAAAATCTCATTAGTTAAAACATGCTAGCTGTAGTAATTGGTCCTGAGAAGATAAGATCAATTAGCACTTAAAATGTGGGACTGTAGCTTCAAACTTTTTTTGACAATGACTCCCAGGAAGAAGTACATCTTATATAGCAGACTAGAACACAAGTTTCAACAATCCATATTTCCTCTATGTGTGAGGCACTCTGCTATCTTCTTTTCTATTCCATTCTTGTCATTTGCTTTTCATTTCATCCTATTTGATTTTATTTTCTAGCTTATCAAATTGCTCTTATGTCCCAATAATAGATCACTTCTGGATCTAGCACTCTGAAAAGCATTTGGGGTCATGACTGATAGGAACAAGCCTGTGAGTGCTTACACTACATGGCAATGGGTGTGATGTAGTATAGAATACAGAGGAAGGGTAAGTAACTCCAATTAAGACCTATGTTTTGAATACTATATCACTTCTGGATCAAGCACTCTAAGAAACATTTGGAGTCACAACTGATAGCAACAAGCATCTGAGTGCTTCTATTACATGGTGATGGGTGTGATGTAGTATAGAATGGAGAGGAAGGGTAAATAACTCCAATTAAGAGGTGTGTTTTGGATATAATGATACTAGAAGTGAGTACAGGAGGAGAAATAGATGTTAACTAGGTAGAAGATGCACTGTGGAAAGGGTGCATCAATCACACAATCTAGACAATAGTATACAATTAGAAAAATTGTACACACAAGAAGAAAGAACATGGCTCGGTGCCTGTGGCTCAATGGGCTAAGGCGCCAGCCACGTACACCTGAGCTGGCGGGTTCGAATCCAGCCCGGGCCCACCAAACAACAATGATGGCTGCAACCAAAAAAATGGCTGGGTGTTGTGGTGGGCTCCTGTAGTCCCAGCTACTTGCGAGGTGGAGGCAGGAGACTCACTTGAGCCCAGGAGTTGGAGGTTGCTGTGAGCTGTGATGCCACGGCACTCTACTCAGGGTGACAGCTTGAGACTCTGTCTCAAAAAAAAAAAAAAAAGAAGAAAGAACACACAATCCAGACAGTAGTATACAATTAGAAAAATTGTACACACAAGAAGAAAGAACACACAATCTAGACAGTAGTATACAATTAGAAAAATACAAAAATGTGGCATGTCTGAAGATAATAATATTGTGCAGGCAAAGAAGGAATACTAGACAATACCCTCAAGTACAAGAAAGTTACTTCAAACTCACAGCCCAAAGATAGTTTCTCTAGAACTGATTTCAGAACTGTTTGTTACTAGTCTATGATAGATAGGCACAGAAATTTAGAATGCTTAGAAAGTTTGACAGAAAAGTGACATTGTCTTGACATTCAAGCAATTGATTAGTAGGCTTATTTCATTGTACAGAACATAGACCAGGCTGCATATTGTTGAACTCAGGTTGACTTCATGTGGTACATCCATGAGGAGCAATATGTGTCCTGGTCATGCACAGTAGTACCATCTGATAACACTAATGTGTTAAGGTTAGTTTTACAATTATAACCATTAAGTAAAATTCTAAAAAAAAATTATTCTTTTATTCCTGTAACTTGCTATTTTAGCAATCATTTCAATTTTTAGTCAAATATGTTTTTCATTTTATAGTCTAGTTACAGAAGTAAGGAAATATAATTTCTATTATTTATTTTTAGCTCTAATTTGCAGGTAGCAAACAAGCCTCACTGGAAATTTCTTATTTAAAAAGGCACATTTTATTATATTACCAGTGATAAAAAGATGATAATTACAGAAACACTTTCAAACACATGAAGATCAAAAGAGTTCATATTCATTTCACTTAGAAGTACAAGTCTTCATATTTTGAGTTCAATTCTGTAGCCTTAATTGATGTTGAAGTGCTAAAACCTAGTTTGTTATTTGAAGAGATATACTAGCTATTGAGACTATGGGACCATCATAACATAAGCAGTGTTTACATTTTCAGAAGATATAAGGAAATAAGTCCAAAACAGAAAGGAAAGATTATTGATTTAAAAATCCAGAAGAAACAGATGTTTTTATTTCATAGCATATGTTAAGCTTCTGATAAAGAAGAGCTCTAGGTAACTAAAAATCTTGTAAGTGCATTAAGAGTACAGAGGAGAGAATAACTAATTTCCAAAGTCTTCCTAATGACTAATGTAGTTACAGACTTTGCAGTCAAATCTAGGTTTGGCCACTGATTATATGAAAGTGAACCAGACAATGAACTCATCTGAGCCTTGCTTTCATCTGAAAATGGAATAATAATACTATTTAGAAAATTAAATAAGATACTATATGGATATTATTTAATATTTTTTCTAACAAAGAGTAGAAACTCAGTAATTCTGATCTCCTCCTCTTACCCTTTATATCTTGCAAAGCTATTTCATAACAATTTTGTAAAGTATTTGTAAATGGTATCATTATGTGGCAAGGTCTATGATTTAGTCATGCAACTAATATTTCCTGGGTACATGTTATATGCTTGGCACTCTGCTGAAACATTGTCCCTACTCTCAAGGAAAATGCAATGGGAGTGGAAAGAGGAGATGAAGAACAGAAAGAGAAGAAAGTGATAATGAAAGTGCATATAGATATAGATAGCATGGAGGAAATAAATGGAAATGGAAAATGATGAAGGATTAGGGATTCCCATAGATGGATGAGGGAAGGGAGGCCATCTGAAGAGCAGACTGAGAAGGAGGAGTTACGTGAAGCTCTGGGGAATGTGGAAAATGTGCAGAGGGATCTTTAAGTGCACACAGTTGCTGCAGCAGGAAAGAGTTTCTCCAAATAAAAAAAGAAGGCCCATGTCTAAAGGCTAGTGACTGCTGAAAAATCAAAGTAAAAGATGGACTAGAAAACTGCATTAGGTCAGTTTACATGGACTAGCAAAGGTCTTGGTTAAGAGTATTTACATAAAGAAATTATATGGTACAAATTTTCCATCTTATAAACCATCAGGAGTGCTGTGTCCAGAATGGATTTGGGGAAACAATAGTGGAAGAAAGGACATCAGTTCAGGGGCTATTTATTGCCATAAGGAAGGGATGCAACAATTCTGGGACCAGAGATAGTAGTATTGATGATGGAATGAAATTATGCAGATTCATGGTGGTTTTTATATATAAAATCAACAGCATTTTATGAAAAATTAGATATGGAGAATGAGAAAAAGAAAGGGGAAAATTTGGGGTTTGAGTAAAGAAGTAGATAATGACTTACAAAATACAGAGGATGAAAAAAATATGTACAAATGTTTTCAGAAAGGAAAAAACTATTATCAAAATTGTAATACTTGCTGTCCCTGTTAGTATAGTGGTGAGTATCCCTGCTTGTCACATGGGAAACCAGGATTCAATTTCCCCATGGGAAAGCTGACACTCTTTTGGGGCTGGGCATGGTGGCTCATGCATATAATGCTAGCACTCTAGGAGGCTGAGGTGGGTGGATTGCTTGAGCTCACAGAGTTCTACACCAGTCTCAGCAAGAGTGAGACCCTGTCTCTAAAAAACAGTTGGGTGTTGTAGCAGGCACCTAAAGTCGCAGCCACTAGGGAGGCTGAGGCAAGAGGATCACTTGATGCCAAGAGTTTGATGTTGCTGTGAGCTGCAAAGCCACAGCACTCTACCAAGGGTGACAAAGTAAAACTCTATCTCAAAAATAAAAAAAAAATTATAATACTCAATATATACCAGTAACAAAAGATGAATACAAGCCACTTTTGACAGACCTCTTATAATTTCAGAAGTCAAACATAACTTCAGTATTACAATTTTAATATAGTTTTTTCCTGTCTTAAATTGTGTATTTTTTCTTTTGGCCCCCTATTTTATAGCTGGTGGAACTGTGAGGGCAAAAGCCAGACTTGAATGAGCTAAAGAGGGAATAATAGGAGATAAAGTGGAACCAACTATCATAGATATTATTGTCAAGACATTTCACTGTGTAGAAGAATGGGAAAAATGGAGAAATCACCGCAGGGAGATTTGTCAGGGCAAGGGAATCTTTAAGAAGATGGGAGGTAGAGGTGTTTTTTTTTTTTTTTTCTTTTTATATGTATTAAACAATAAGATGGAGAGACCAGTAATATTAAACGATTGAGGAGATAGTTGAAGTTATTGCAAAGCAAGAAGGGATGAGATCTAGTGAACAGGTCAGCCTTGAAATAATAAGGAACATATCTATACTCATAAAGAGAGAGAAAATGAGTAAAAATGCAACCAGAACTTTAAATTTGGTGATAATTGTTTCTAAATTATTAATGTGTAGGGAAACTAAAAGGTGAGGACATCAGATAAGATTGGTGAGGGAGGGACAATGGAGGGCACAGGAGTTTTTTAAGATAGAGGAGAATGCAAGAAATCCTCATTTGATTGAATGAAGAAGAGAGCAAAATTGAGGAAAGTAGTAAAATTGTTGGGCAGAGTTAGGTGGCCACTTTAGATCTGTGATTATAAATGTAATGTAAAATCAGTTTGCCAAGTTGTATAACATTCTTTAGCAACATTCAGCTAATTATGTGAAGACGTAAAAACTATGGCAAGTAGGTTTAACTGAGATTGAAGCTGAGGCTGTGCCAGATGATTATAGTAGATACAGATTTTATAAGAAGTGACTATACTGATGGACTACGGTCCATGAAATCTGAGCTGAATAAGAAGGGAATTAAATGCAGAGAAAAGATATTTCTACTTCTAGAAATATGGTATAAAGGATCTAGAATTTAACCTCCCTCCCCTAAAAACTAGGAAGTAGGAAAATATCTGATATGACTATTTTTAGACATTGAAAAGTGAACAATCCAGGACTGTGTTCAACTAATTAAAGGGAAATGAATGTGGTGAACAAGTGTTTCAGCTTTTACTTCCTAGAGACAATTTCCAAGATAGAGAGGGGTGAGAGAAAACTCAGTCAAGAGTCTGGTAATCTCTGTGCATTGGAAAGACAGAGATCAAAGTTTAGGGAGACTGATATGGCTTGAATGAGTGGAGCAGAAGGTCAAAGTGAAGAAAGCTGTAGAGGACAGACCTCTAGAGATCCAGATAACTGTCTCTTTTAATCTTGTGCTTCCGAGCACATGAGAGGAGGAACATCACAAAACTCAAGAAACAACTACTCTAAGTCAGTAGGCTAAATGAGACCTAGGTCTGAAATATGTAATGTTCTTATAATCCAATGCAGAAATAATTTATGTGACAGAATATTGTGCACCACTCTTTTAAGTATTAAGTATTAAGTACTCTTAATAATTTTAAGTATTATTAAATATCTAGCACCTAGTAAGGCAGAATTTACAATGAAAATTATAGGCATGTAAAGAAGCTGAAATATATGACCAATAACCAGCAAGGAAGGGATCTCCAAAAGACAGATCCAGATCCAGATAAAGTAGTAGCAGACAAGGATATTGACACAACTATCATTAAAAGTGCTCCATATGCTTAAGTATGATATGTAAGGATGAAAATGAAAGATCTTTAGTTTTAAAAACATATGATGGAATGAGAACAGCATAAAACAAACAAACAGCAAACAAAGCAGAAGAAAGCATCAGTGAACTTGAAGATGTAGCAAAGGAAACTATCCAAAATAAAGCACAGAGTGAAAAGAAGCCCCAAAATATAATCAATGGACCTGAAAGAACATATCAAGTAAACTCAAGAAAATCATACATGCCATTGAGTTTCCAGAAGGAAAAAATGTGGTAAGGAAGAGGGGGAAAAACTGAAAAATAAAAATGCCAAAAATTCTAAATTTGGTAACAATTATAAAGAAAAGATGCAAGAAATTCAAAAGACCACAAATAGAATAAAAATCAATACACATATACTTGTATATAAACTGAAATACCCAAACATCAAGTCAGATCTTGATCAAATTGCTTAAGAACAATAATAAAGAAAAAAATCATAAGCAGTGAGACAGTGGGGGAACAAAACACATTGTATAGAGAGGAATAAATATTTTGTCAAAAATAAATACAATTCTAAAAAGTCTATCCGAAAGCTATTAGAATTAATGAGTGAATTTAGTAAAGTTGAAGAATAAAATAAACACATAAAGATTAATCACAGTTCCAAATCCAACCATAAATTGAAAATTTAAAAAACATGTCATTTTCAATGACATTAAAAGTCTGTAATACTCAGGGGTAAGTATGGCAAAAATGTACGTGATGTATGTGTTAACAGCTGCAAAAACATTTCTGAGATATATTAAGGAATATCCAGAGATATGCACAGATATACCATATCCATGAATTAGAATACTCAGTTATTAAGATGTTAAATATTATAAAATTTATGAATGATGCAATATAATCTAAAACAGTATACCACTAGGTATGGTATTTGTAGAAGGTGACAAACTATTTCTGAAACTTACATGAAAAAAGAAAGTGCCTAAAATAGCCAAAACTACTTTAGAAAAAGAATAAAGTTAAAGACAAACATTTGATTTTAGGACTTGAATACTATTTCTCCAAAGGAAAAAAACAATGGCCAACAAGAACTTGAAAAGGTGTTCAACATCATTAGTCTTTAAGGAAATGCAAGTCAAAACCACAAAAAAATTATCATTTTATACCTACCTATTTGCTTGGCTATCAGTTACTACCCTATTAGCCTATTAGTACCTGACTTTAAGAAGACAGGTACTAATAACAGGAGAATAAATTGTGAGGCTCATATATTACTAATGGGAATGTAAAATAGTGCAGGCACTTTGTAAAACAATTTCACATTTCTTCAAAAGGCTAAATGTAGTTACTGTACTGAACTGTTACTGTGTTCAGCGTTTCTATACTAGGTATATACCCAAGAGCATTAAAAACATATATACACACAAAAATTCACAATTTATAAAAAGGGAAACAAAAAATAGCTAATAAAATAAGGAGATGCTAAATACCATTAGTTATCAAAGAAATGTAAAATGAATCACACTAACAATTCACAATCATCCACCATCATTGATTTCAAGCATTGAAAAGTTTCATAATGCCAGGTGTTAGCAAAGATGTTGGGAAATGGCGAGACAGGTGATTTCTTAGGAAGAATATAGATGGGGAAGTCATTTCGGAGCGCAGTCTGGCAGTCCTTCCTCAAACTAGGAATATATATGTCCCAATCCAACAAACTCCTCTCAGAGGTCTATTGAGAGACTTGTACAAGTATGTTCACCAAAGTCTTGTTTCATTAGCAGAGAATTGGAAGCATGTTGGTAGGCCACCACTGGTAGAACAGGCCTTAAACACAATCAAATGGCATCGATCAGAAATAATTAACAAGACACACACAGTGAGTGGGAACAGAAACAAACAAAACAAGTCTAGTTCTGTAAACTAAAATACAGTCATACACCACATAACAACGTCTCAGTCAACTACAGTCTGCATATAGATGGTGGTCCCACACTCTGTGGAAGTCTCAATTGAATGGTGGCTCAATTGTCTCACTTCTCAGCCACAGAGAGGGGAAGGAAGGGAGAGGCAGAAAAGAATCCGCATGGAGGAAATCTAGCGCTCGAGTGTGGAGGCCATCTGTCCAGAACGTCCAGGCTCTGGACTCATGCAATTCATCCAGGACTCACTGGACCACTGCGGATCGTGCAGTCTGGGCTGGAGTTGGGAAGTGTCCCTGTGGAAATGAGCAGGATGAGACCTGAGGAGTCTAAGCATGCACCTCCTGGTGCAAGATGAGTGGGGAAGCAGTATGGAGCATGCTGTCCTGATTAGTTCTGTGGGGGCAAGAAGTGTCGGTGGGGGGAGGGCTGGGATCCTGGCGTTCTGTCCACAGCTGTTTCCAGCTCAATGATGGCAGCAGCCTCTGGGATTACATGGATATTCTCTAATTCTCTGCAGCAGCTCCAGAGCCCTCCAACTGTCAGAGATGCTGGGGGTGGGGCAATCACTCCCACTTCCCCTTCTCACTGGGCTGCAAGCCTCTCTGTGGTTGTCCTCTGTCAATGCCTTGCTTCTTCTTGTTCTGCTCTTCAACTTCTTCCCGTTGGGGTCAGGGTTCCCAGTTCTCTGAACCCAAGTGCCCTCCTTCAATTATTTGGCTGAGCTAGAAAGTTCAACTGAGGCATAACAGTAATTGAAAACAAAAATGAATGGAAACTGAAAATAAAACTGGAGCAGCCCAGGCAGTGTGGATAGCGAATGAAAGTAACCTGCACAAGTTTCAGAGCAACCAAAATAAATTTTATTTAAGAAAAAGAGAACGTTTAGAGCACTTCCACGAGAGTTGGAAGTGGGTCCCTCCCATGATGGAAGAGGTGAGAAAGACGGAGACAAAGCAAAGCCAAAGCAGAGGGATGAATACTCTCTTTTTCTTCTTTTGAAATTGGTCCTAAATCTTTCATTGGCTTCTCTGAGCCTTCATGCATTATTGCGTTTTTCTTTTGGTCGCTGATGATTCTTTCTATTGGTCGTTGGTTACCTAGGTTACCTCATATCCACCTTCTTATGGGGCCTGCAGACTTTTTACTGGGCAAGCCAACCTTTCCTCCTGTCCCCCTTGAAGCCACTTTCTTAGTGTCTCTTTTCACTTCCTAGGGAGTAACTTGTAGATTATGGCACTTTCCCCTCAGAATTATATCCAGTCTATGATAGTTTGTTTTTTTCTTTTCCATCTAAAACTTTCCCTTCTTTCTAAAGTGATCTGGCAACTGGTACTTTTGGGCAGCCATCTTGTTTCTCCCTTGAGTTTACATTTGAAGCTAAGTGTTATTACAAAAGACTCAAAAAGTTTTTTAAAAAATTAAAAAGTTTATGAAGTACAAAAGTTATATTAATCTAAGGTTAATTTAGTTTTAAAGAAAGAAAAACATTTTTGTAAATTTAGTTTAGCTTAAGGGTACAGTGTTTGTAAAGTCTACAGGAGTTCACAGTAAGGTTTTAGGCCTTCACTCTTACTGACTTACCCCCAGCAACTTCAGTCTTGTACATGTGTACCATTTTTAATCTTTTATACTATATTTTTATTGTACCTTGTCTATGTTTAGATATGTCTAAATATATAAATACTTATCATTGTATGACAGATGCCTACCATATTCAGTACAGGTTTGTAGCCTGGAAGCTAGGCTATTTAGGTAGATCTTCTGGGCTTTTGTAAGTACATGTACACACTATAATGTCTGCCTAATGGCAAAATTGCCTAACGATCCATTTCTCAGTACTTATCCTGGTTGTTAAGCAATGCATGACTGTCTGAACACTCAAGGATAAATAGTACAGTGATTGCCTGGGATGGGTGGAATGGAAGTGGAACTGAGAGAAATGAAATTAAAATAAAAGAGGAATCTGATATGGAACAATGATGATAACAAGGCAAACGATATGATTTGTTTATTAATTCTGAGATCCAAAAGGTAACAAAAGAATGAGCTGAAACACAGAAAGTGTTGGGTACAGTGGAGATGTTTAATGGGCAGGATAAGATGAGGGTTCAGACAAGGGTTCAGATGAGACCCAGTTCCAGGGTCATGATAATTAATACATTTGAGCCACCAGAGAAAGAGACAGGAGAATGAGGGGCTAGCTTCTGATAATGTTTTAAGAAATGAGTGCAGATTTTAGCCTTTTTTTTCTAATACATTATTCCTCAAGTTTGGCCTGCATGAGAATCAAGTAGAACATTTGTTAATGGCCAAATTGCTAGTTCCCACCTCCAGAATTTCTGACTCAGTTAATCTAGTGTGAAGCCTGAGAATGTTCATTTCTGCTACTATTCCTGATTCCACACTTAGAGAAAACACTGCTTTAATATTTGAAATCCAGGAAGGTTCAGACTCTCTGAGACTCTGTCTCACAGCATGTAATGTCATGAGAATATGGGAGCATCAGTTTTTGGTTTTATTTTGCAGGTTTTGGCCGGGGCTGGGTTTGAACCCGCCACCTCTAGCATATGGGGCATCCTACTCCTACTTCTACTCCTACTCCTTTGAGCTACAGGCACCACCTGGAGCATCAGTTTTTTAAAAAGTGCTTGATGTATAGAAATATTCAACAAAAACCTTGCTGAATGAATGAATGGCTCATTGGGAGTATGTGAAAATGGAGGCTTGCAGAAAGTTAGAAGACTTATCCAAATATCGCTAACTGTTTCCTGTCTTTAAATCCAGTTACCTTCCCAGTGAATTATTCATGTGGAAACAAAGGTTGTAAAGAATCCTTCCCTGCTTCAGTAAGAAAGACTTTAATAAATAATGACCATTAAAGATGAGTCTTGATAAAAGAATAAAAGGGACTAATGTGAGATCAAGCTTGGATGTGAAACTGGGAATTTAAATGACACACAAGTAGTCTACGCAGTTGTAGTGGTATGACCCAGTCTGTCATTCTCAAAATGTATACCATGCGTATTTCCAGAAAACTTGGGGCATATAGGTCAAAATAAGATAAAACTGGAAAACAGATTGACCATCTTGTATAGCTTCTTAAATGCTGGACCAAAGGATTTGTGCCTCATTTTGTAGGCAGTAGAATGAAATTACTTGACTCGAGGAGCTGCTCTTCAGGGTGACAATTGAGACAGTAACCAGCCTTTTGCCTAGAGGGGAAGGAAGTTTAGGTTCTGCACTTGCTATCTAGGCGTCGAAAATAAAGACAGCAATGCTTCAGCTTGCTGGTTGATGTGTGGTAAATCAGGAATGCAAATCACACGTTGTATATGTATTTTATATTTCAAAATATTAAGGGGGTAAACATGTTTTTGTTACATGGATACCTGGTATAATATTTAGATTGGGGCTCTTACGATGCATAGCGCCATAACAATGTTAATTGTACTCAATAGTTTCTGCCTCTCATCCCTCTCGCACCTTCCCCCCATTTGGTTTCCATTTTTCTTTTACATCTCTTCATGCTCTTGTGTGCCTGGTATTTAACTCACACTTATTAGGAAGTACATGTGGAGTTTGTTTTTCCATTACTGAGATACTTCACTTAGGATAATGGTTTCCAGTTCCATCCAAATTGCTGTGAAAGACATTTCATTCTTTTTTTATGGATGGGTAGTATTTCATGGCATGTATGCACCTATATACATATATACCATATCTTCTTTACCTACTCATCAATTGAAGGACGTTCAGGTTGGTCTCATGTCTTTGCAATTGTGAATCATACTGTGATAAACATTTGAGTTCAGGTGGCTTTTTGATAAAATGACTTCTTTCCCTGGGAGCAATCCTACCCAGAAGTAGGATTGCTCTACCAAATTGTAGTTCTACATTTATTTAAGTATTCTTCATACCATTTTCCACAGGGGTTGTACTAATTTGCAGTTCTACCAAGAGTGTATAAATGTTCCTTTCTCTCTACATCCATACCAGCATCTATATATATATTTTTATAATAGCCATTCTGATGGGGGGTGCGGTGGTATCTCATTATGATTTTAATTTGCACTTCACTGATGATTAGGGATGTTGAGCATTTTTTCACATATTTATTTGCCACTTGCCTATATTCTTTTGATAAACTTCTGTTCACATCTTTTCCCCAGGTTTTAATGGGGTTGTTCATTTGTTTCTTGCTGATTTGTTTGAGTTATTTATAGATTTTGTATATTAGTCCTTTATCAGATGTATAGTTTGTAAATACTTTCTCACATTCTGTCTAATGTCTATTTGCTATGTTGATTATTTCCTTTGCTATGCTGAAGATTTTTAGTTTCATCAAGTCCATTTTATTTATTTTTGTTATTGTGGTATTTGCCTTTGGGGTCTTAGTCATAAATTCTTTGCTTATAGCTACTGCTGGTAATTGCCATTTTATAAGCAAGTGATTGGATTCTTTCATTTTTTCATTGTCTCTATGGAAGAAAATCTAGAGGAGAGTGTCCCTAAGAGGTAAGCCACTCCTTTCTCAACCTCTAGTGGTTGCTCCTAAGACTGTTTGCAGCAACATTTGGACTGCAACTGCTTTCCTAGTATTTCCAAATCTTCTTCAAAAAGATTATCTCATTGAGGAAAAAGCTATAATAAAGAATATTGGTTCTCCGAAAATGCATCATCAAATAGGAGGAGCCCAGACATGGAAAAAGATAAAAACAGGATTACCTAGTAAATGAATTTGGTTTGTGGGGTTGTATGATACACATATGGCGGTGAGGGTGCCAGAAATAGCCGATGAGCTCGTGACAGTTGAATTGTATAAAGATACTAATCACTGTGCAGAAAAACACCTCAAATTTAGTCCTCAGTGTCTTGCAAGGGACTCAGAGATGCCTAAGTTTGAGATAGACTTTATATGAGAATAAGCTTTTCTAATATGTTTCCAGAAGCTCAGATCTACCATCTGGTTGAAGCAGCTGTGAGGAAAACCTTTGTTGTGTTGTTTTGCAATTTGTTTCTGCTAGTGTCAGACAGAACCTCAATGCAAGAGGAAAGGGATGCAATACAAACAAAACAAAATTATTTAAAATAGATAATTGGAAATAGGGTATCAGAAGTGACTAAGAAATAGCTGGCATGCTAATAAATTCCACAGGACACATAAGGAGGATATTTCTAGGAATAGTGGACCAGAGAAATGGCCCTTTTTACATTTTTAATTAAAAACCCAGAATTAAAAGAATGCTTCTGATTTTAATATTAAATAATAAATACAGAGTATGTGCCCAAGAATATAAAAAATCATTTACTATTATAGTAACATTAAAAAGTTCCACTGAAGTATATCCTTAGCAAGAAATCTGATTTAGAAGTAATCTTAAATGCATTTTCTTAGAGTAAAAGTGGTATGTATTAATGGAAGAGAACTCAAATATGAGTATATTTTTGAAAGCATTCCAGAATCCTACAATGCAGAAATGACTTAACATTGCCTACATTGCCTTATAATATTATGTATTATATCACATTGAACATATATTTGCTTCATGGGGTCAGGGATATTTGTCTTAATTTCATTTATTACTATCTCTTCAATACCTAAAACATTGTCTACTTTGTTGTAGGGGGGGGGTCAATAAACATTCATTGAATTAATGAATATGTACATAATTACATAACTAAAATAAAAAGACATGTAGTATATGTAATTTAACATTATATACAAATCACTTTGTGTTTTCGTTTTTCCATTTAACATTATCATGTGCTTGTCAATATTTTTAATGGTTACATTAAATTCATTGTATGAGTACACGATAATTTGTTTAAACAGTACACTTTCCGTAGTCTAAGTTTCTTATCTATAAATATTTAGGAAAAATTTTCACAATTTGCTTGAAATTTAGCCTTAGAAGTGGAATGTTAGTCAATGGGTATGAATAATTTTGGATATCTTGATATATATTTCAAAACATCCCCACAAATGATTATATCAATATATATCAGTAATCTATTACAATTGGTACTCTCTCACCAAACCTGAGAGGTTTTAATTTTAAAAGATTATGAATTGAACAGACAAATGAATGTCTCCCTGATTTTGAAAAATATTTATTTGATTATCTGTGTTTGACCATTTTTATCATTTGTACTAGCTATTTGTGAATATTTTCTTTATGTTCTTTACTCATATTATTCATATTAATTTTTTGAGAACTTTTTCTATATTTGTAAAATTAACTCGTTGGTTCTCATTGCTGTCCATCTTTTAACTGAACTATTTTTTTATTTATGATTTTAAAATAACATATTTTAATACTTGATATAGAAATATGTACAATGTTTTCATTCCCTACCAATATTTCGTTTTGTTTATTTCTCTGCTTTTATGATTAATAAAGCTTTTCCTTTGCTATAATGAGATACATAGGTTCTTCTATTTTATTACTTAACTATAAATTTGGGATTTATTTTTGTTTGTGGTACGAAATGAGTCCAATATACATTCTGTTGCAATTACTTAACTCATTCTCTTAAATGTATTTATGAAATAATTCATTTAATATCTACTGACTTTAAATGTTACTGTACATATATTATGAACTTTTGCTTAAATTTTTGATGACATTTCTGTTCATTCCCACTGATCTGTATACTGTTTTATTCTTTTTTTGTTGTAATTTCTTGCACTATGTTGTAGTATTGGTGATGTGAGTAGCATACCACAGTATGCTTCATTAGTTATCTTTTTTTTTTTTTTTTTTTTCAGTTTTTGGCCGGGGCTGGGTTTGAACTCGCCATCTCTGGCATATGGGGCCGGCGCCCTACTCCTTTGAGCCACAGGCCCTGCCCACATTAGTTATCTTTTTTAAAAAATATTTTTATATTTTGCTGTTTATTGATGAATGAGTGTAATTTTAAGTTTCAAAAATAATGTAAATTGACATATTTATAAAATATATAAATTAATTTTATAGATTTGCTGTTTTATACATTACTGAGTCTTTTTACCAAGAATTGGTCACATTTTTGAGTAAGGTCTTTTATCATGACATTTAGTATTTTTGTCCTATTCTTAATATACCTACAATTATTACTGAGTTGAGTTATATATATGTATATTCAGCAATTCTATTTTCACTATGCACTTTAGTCAATATAAAATGCTTTTTGTTTTAGTATATTTTTTAAATTATTCTTTCTGGGCCCCTTTTAATTTATATTCATATTTGCATGTCTTACTGATCTCTGAACTTAATCTCTTTATTTCACTAGATGTAGGTGAATCTCATATAAACACAAATCCATATCATTTTATTTATTAAAACAGTGTAAAAGTCTTTTTTCTTTCATAAAGAAATATGGTCTATTTGTTGTTATTGTTATCGTTGACATGTTTGTCTGACTTTGATTTTTGTAATTCTATACATTATAGTTTTTATTTTGCTTATGAATTTACTTCTATCATTGTTGAATAACTGTTTTCTCTGCATTTATTTAAAAGTCTGTCACTTTAGGAGACATAAATTGTATCTGTTACTAGTTCTCTTAATTCTAAAACACTAGAATTCTCCATTCAGCTAAACATAAACTGAAATCATAACTTTCCATGTCTCTTATTTAAAATGCACAATCAAATATAATTTTGCTTTCATCTGCGCTTAAACTCATACACTTTTCTTTGTGTGTATATCACAGTATTAGAATAAGATAATCATTCTTAAAAATTTGTATATTATACTTATTTCTTTCACAATAATTTTGATATTGCAACATTGGATTTTAAAGCCATATGTAAAACAATCATTTAAAATGAATCTATGTTTAACTTATTTCATTGCTTGAATTCCTTAATTTTCTGTTTTACCTTATTTGGGGATGTTTTTAAGTCTTCAGTTTCAAATTAAATGGAAGGCAGTGTATTTTTTATTTTCTTACATAACTGAATATGTATTTTCTCCACACAGTAAAGAGAAATTTTCTATCATCTTACACTATAAAAGTTTCTCCTCTGCTCTCTGGATGCGTAGCTAAATTTCCCTTTATTAGTATTGTGAGGAGAAAAGACAAGTGCCATCGTGATGCATTCTCAGTGCTTGATGAGATTTTCATAAGCTTCCTATTTCAAATACTTCTCCTGGAAATGTTTAATTGCATGCCTTTCTTCCAATAAATTTAGCATAATATGTCTGGAACCTATATGTTTACTAACATGAGTCATTTTTATTCCAGAATATTTTCTTAAATTGTGTCTTTGGGACCAAAAAGTGTTTGCTGATTCTTCCAATGCAACTCTTATATGTACATTTTGTATTTCTATTCACTGTTGTCCAAATCTCACGTTCTCAGAATATGTTTTTAATGTCTTTGTCCTTTCACTCTAAACTGTAAGGCAGTTCGCAAGCATGAACACCAAATAACTAATTTAATTTTCTGCTTTGTCATTTTTTTGTATCTCACTACCTTCAATTTGTGCATACTTATTTCCTGGAAGTATTTCTTATTTATACCCATTTACAGTCTATCCTTTTTATTTTTTATTTTTAATTTTGTCTCGTAATGGTTTAACAGCATTATAGTGGCCATGTCATCTTAAATTTTATTGAGTGTGCCAATTTGTTTTCTAAACCTTTTCTTTCTGATTTCTAAATTAGATCTATTTTTAGAGATTTCTTTTTAGAGTTTCTTATTCTACTATTTATAAAAGCCATTTTCAAAAGCTAATTTTGTTTTGTTTGATTTTACTCAAATGGGTAAGATATCTAAAGATTTAATTTCATTAATGAACATGAGTCTGAGTTACCTGAAGCTGGAAGATGATCAGTGTTCTCCTATCGTTTTTCTTAGCTAGGATTCAAGTTGACTTGCACAGAACTTACATAAATATCACTTTTGGCAGGCATTAATATATTGTTTAATAACCAGTGGAGCATAAGGAATGCTACACTACGAGGCTGGCGCTGCTCCAGGCTCCATTTTATCTCTGTTTGATCTAATGCACTTTACTTGTAGGAACTGTACTTCTTAAGCTGCAAAGCAAGCTTATTTTCAATTTATTGCCTTTTGGCTAAATTATAAACTTGAGGAATATGAATGGCCAGGATTGAACAAAAAAAGGGCAGGAATAGTCTTCGGACTTCTCCACAAAGTAGCACCTTAGCAGCACAGTTTGGTTGGCATAGGCTGTGTGTTGCTAAGTTAATGCAAAATACAATATACTTTCTTAATTGCTTTTTTGCCAGCAGGGATCCATTCAGAGGCAAAAGCTTTGATAAAATTTTTTTTAATGAATTTCATCTGCCTCATGCTTGGTGGGTTTTCTTTCAAGATTCTGGCATGTGTTCATCTTTTTGGGGTATCTATGTCTGTTTATGAGTTTGCATTTATTGCTTACCTCTATAGGATTTTTTTAAGTTGAAATTTGCAAGGACTTGCATTTAGGCTAAAGCTTAGATCAATTTTTATATGTCTTTTTTTTTTTTTTTTTTTTTAGAACATAGATAAGGGATAGAGAACCGTGAACTTGCAGATCCTTGAGTATGGCCCTTTGACTGAATCCAAATTTTACTCAACAAATCCTTTTACAAACATAGGCTATATGATATGCTTAAGTTATGCAAAATTACATGATGAATAAAAAAAATTACATGACTATGTTGTTGGCAATATCTCAATCTGTGAACAAGTGTCAACTAAGAGTTTACCAATAGGCAATCGCAAAAATATCTCTAATTAGTCTAAGTTTATATTTAATAACTTGGCATTGGTGTAATCCAAAGCACCACAATAATATCCAAAACGGCATCAATGATCTTGATCCTAAACTCAGACACTCCGAGACGCCTAAAAGGATCAAGTCCCATTCCAGTTGCTTTCCTCTGCTCTCTACCTCCTGCCAAACAATGCTTTACATTCCAATTTTAGTACTAGCAGGGTTTAAATCTTGCTAGGGATTTGTTCTTCTTAGTGCTCTGGTTTCTGCTAAGTCACTTGGGTTGAAGCACTTATAAATCCCACAATATATTTATATCTTCCTATGGATACAGGTTTGAGAGATAGAAGGGAAGGGAAAAGGAGGAGGAGTGAAGCTATAGTCCTAAAGTAAAGAGATGATGCCATTATTAGGGAAAAAAATCATAGAACACAGAAGGCAAAGGATGGAGACTAAAAGCAGCTTTTCCTACATTACAGTTTTGCTTTGAGCTAACCCTTACCTGATTCCTTGTTAGGTGACACATGATCTTTTATCCAGTACAAATCAGGATGTGATTCTGCAGATAATGTCCTGTGAGGGTGGGACTGGGATGTCTGATCTAACAATACTCAGAAGATGGCCTTCTTTGGCCATGGTCCATCATTAAGTGTGATTGTGAGCCTTTGTAATTTTTCTGCTTGCCACAGCTTTCTACATGGCTTTAGCCTTCTTAACTTTAAAAAAACAATTTTTAACCTAAATCTGTACATGGAAAAAATGTTTTAAAAGTTCTATGAAAGAAAAAAAAAAAGCTCGTTAAAAACAAATCTCTATAGGGGCATGGAATTTATACTTTTCCTTGCTGTATTCCTGGCATTTGGGAGAGTGCTTGACACTTGATGGTTGGTCAGTAAATATTTGTTGATTGAATCAGTGGACAAATGAATGATAGATGGATAAAGTCAGCAAGCATCAAAGGGAAGTATCATGACTGTTAAATTTTAGGAAATGCCTTGTGCAGCGATATCTGGAAAAGATATTAGAACTAGATTCCCATTCCTGGCATGGGGGTAAGGTGCTGTATAACACTTGATCAACAACCTTGCCCCCAACGATTGAGTTTCTCCCGACCTAAGATTTCCTTTCTGTAAGTGCTGAGTGTTCAATAAATATCATCAGTCTAAATTTCTCCACAAACTCAAGTAGCAAATATAGTTGTAGGTACTTTATTTTTTTCCAATTAATTGCTCTAATACCCCATGTGTCATGTTGCCATAATATCTGCTGCTCCTTTCCCTTAAATCTGTGATGAACCTCAGAGCTTATGCTGTACAAAGAGGAAGGACGTGGGTTCTCACCAGTCTGTTGCTCCAATTGCTTTGTGCTCCCACGTGGTGGTGTCTGTCACCTTCAACAAATGGCACCTGTCTACCTGGTGAGGATGCTTCCCTTGGTCCACATGTCTGGACCTCCTGCCATGCTTCCACAGCAAGAGAGAATAAAGAATAACTCACGTCAGCCTGAGTAGCTTGTAGGTTGCAACAATCTGTGCTCTACTCTTTGAATTCTAAACCCAACTTTTCCCAGGGTGCCAAACCAGCATTGGGACACCATCTGTTCAAGCACTTGCCATCTTTCTGAACCAGAACCACCACTCCTTCCCTTTGCGGGATCCACCCTTAGAAAGAGTGGGCTGATTTTCTTTTAAACTCACAGAGCATAAACTGTCTGATCATCATAACTGTTTAATGTAAGACACACCTGCTTTGACATCTCAGTTTAAGCTTTAATACAGTTACGTGCTGCCCTCCTACCTTCTTCCAGGCTAGGTCTTTTTACACACTCATTCACCACCCCAGGGGAAAGTCAGAAAGCCAAGAAGCCCCTACCTAGAAGCCCAGTGGCCTCACCAAGACTTGATAGTCCTTTTCTTCTGAGAAGGAGCAGAAGGGAAGGTATTGATAGTAACTGAGATCAACTCTGACCAGCTGTCTGGGAGCTGCACATTGGTAAAGAGGAAGTAACTGTATCTTATCCTGCAAATACAATGGTAAACCCTTTGTCCAGGCAATGGGACACATTTCCAATCATCAAAGAAAAATATCTCTTGGTTCTTCCAGAGATTCCTAAACCCACCCTTTGGAAAGAAGGCAGTGACTTTTCAAAGGTGATTGACCATTTTAGGAATTAGAACAACAATACACAACTATTACTCATCTCTGGGTAGTGCAAACAGAGAAAAACAAAACATTGTCCAGGGTATTTGCAAGCTATGACTCCTCTAAACTTAATTTTGCAACTCATTGTCAAAGCCAATTTGAGGGAAAATCGTGAAACAGATAGAGAACTCCCCTTTTGTTAAGGGGAGTTCTGCCTGACCTCAGCAGCTCCCTTTTTCATTCTGTCATCATGGTCTGTAAAATTCCTACCATGAGGCATCAGACCCTCCATATCTCACATACATGTTTCCCTCTTTCTCTCAGTAGGTTTCAATTAATGCCTGCTAAGGCTTTAAATAGTAACTAAGGCATTGTTCACTGGTAAATATTAAGGAAAAAAATATGGTACAAAGAGAATTTGTACTGCTGAGTCTTTTTTTTTTTATAATTTTATTGAATCATAATTCTGTACATTGGTGCAATCATAGGGCATGATTCATATACATTCAGAAATGTTTTGATCGTACTGTTACAGATAGCCTTCATGGCATTTTCTTGATCACTATATAAAGA
>CAUYON010076558.1:0-30635 GCA_963573935.1 Arctocebus calabarensis
TTTTTTTTGAGACAGAGCCTCAAGCTGTCACCCTGGATAGAGTGCTGTGGCATCACAGCTCACAGCAACCTCCAATTCCTGGGCTCAAGTGAGTCTCCTGCCTCCGCCTCCCAAGTAGCTGGGACTATAGGCACCCACCACAATGCCCGGCCATTTTTTTTGGTTGTAGCCATCATTGTTGTTTGGTGGGCTCGAGCTGCCCACCAGCTGCTCTGCCAGCTCAAGTGTATGTGGCTGGCTCCTTAGCCCGTTGAGCCACAGGTGCAGAGACTTCTCATGTTTTCTTTATCTTTTTTATTTGTCTTTGTTTTAGAGACACAGGTGGGTCTCATTCTGTGGCCCAGGCTGGATTGCAGTAGCATCATTATAGCTCACTGCAACCTCCAATTTCTGGCCTGAAGCCATTCTCCCACCTCAGCCTTCTGAGTAGCCAGGACTAGGTGTGTGCCACCATGCCCAGCCAAGTTCTCTATTTTTTGTAGGTGCAGGTCTTGAACTCCTGGCCTTAAGCAATCTTCCCACCCCAGCATCTAAAAGCGTTAGGATTATGGCTGTGAGCCACAGCATCCAGCCACATCTTTATTAACATTTGCCTTTGCTTCCCTACCAATGGCTCCTAATTTCTTTCTGAACACAGGTGGCTGTGCTCTGCTAGGTTCATTGTGCTCTACTAGGTTCATTCAATCCCCTCAATGCTCATTATGAAGATGCTTAGTCACTGAGCAAGTCTCTATAATCTTAGAACTGCCTACATTTTTCTGCTGTCCCATTGGGTTTTGGCTCAGCCCCTAAAGCCAAAGCCTGATGGTCCTCCATGCCACCAGTAAATGCTTAGATGTGAGAGGTGGGGCAAGGAGAGCAGAGTCCAGGAACCTTGTCCCTCAGCCAGAGAATCACTCAAGGAAAGCAGGCAGGAACCGTGTCTGGGCATGATAGGCTTGTCTCTGCCAAGGCTGTTCTGTGCCCTGTGCCCACTCAGCATGAGTGTATCTCAGTTCACATGGGGCAGGCCAGAGTGCAGATTGGCACAGCCTGCTGGGAGCTCTACTGCTTGGAACATGGGATTCAATGGGCAGATGGGCAGATGCCCAGAGACAAGGCCTTTAGGGCAGGGGACAACTCCTTCAACACCTTCTTTAGTGAAACTGGGGCTGAAAAACAAGTGCCCCAGGCAGGGTTTGTGGATCTGGTGTTCACCATAATCAGTGAGTGATGATCAGCCCCTGCCATGGCTGTGTCCCCAAGTACGAGAGCAAGACCTGCTGTGTAGGCTCGGCGCCTGTGGCTCAAGCAGCTAAGGCACCAGCCACATACACCTGAGCTGGTGGGTTCGAATCCAGCCCAGGCCCGCCAAACAACAATGATGGCTGCAACCAAAAAATATCCAGGCGTTGTGGCGGATGCCTGCAGTCCCAGCTACTTGGGAGGCAGAGGCAGGAGAATCGCTTGAGCTCAGGAGTTGGAGGTTGCTGTGAGCTGTGATGCCACAGCACTCTATCCAGGGTGACAGTTTGAGGCTCTGTTTCAAAAAAAAAAAAAAAAAGACCTGCTTTGCAACTGGAGGGCACTGAAACCTGTGGTTATGCCCTCCTAGTTGCTGTAGCCAATTGCAGGTCCAAATGCACAGAAGCCCTATCACTCAGCCCTGAGTTCCAAAGCCACCCCACATCCCATCCATTTCTTGAAAACACATTCAGGCAGGGTAATAGTAGTGGCTGACATTGAAGCGAAACAGTGTCACTGTGGCAACAACAAATGGGGGTTAGGGGCTTACATCCCAGTAATCTCCATCAACACTCACCACTTTCTGATGAAGGTACTTGTCCTTTTTTCAATTCTACATTGTTATGCAAGAACAACTTCAAGATCCCACTTCCAAATGATGGTAGCCCTTAAATCCTATCATATGGACTTTCTACAGCCCCTGCTGAGATGGAGGAGATGGTTTAACCATTGGAGGTGCTAGAACCAGGGCAATCCCTATCACACCCTACCCCAGAAGAGAGTCAGTTCTCGATGTCTACCACAGCTCTGTCCCTCTTGCAGTCTTCTTTCCCTAGCCTTAGTGTCACTTCTCAAGTCTGGATGCTGGGAAGGCAACCCAAAAGTTAGAAATGGCAGGAAGCTATTGTCACCCTTTGGCTAAGGATGAGATGTGATGCCAGAGCCTTGGAGCTGGGACCACCAGGTAGGAGCTGGAACCACAGCAGAGCTACCCAGAAGGAGCAGGTGGGGACCTTGGAGGGCATGAAATTGGCAGGATTCAGAGCCATGAGAAGCCACTGGCTTTACAGGGGAGTTCTTCCTCCGTCCCACCCTCAGTCTTCAGCCAGTGGTTTGTATCTGCTGCCTCTAAACAGCAACAAGACAGCAGGTGGACCCAGGGCGAAGGGTGAGGAGTCCATCAGGACAGAGCAGGGAAGGTGGGGAAAGGATCTCAGAGAACAGGCAAGTCACCCCATTTACCTGCACTGGGCCCAGTACTGGGGAGCCACTCAAAAGCTGTGGGAGGTAAAAATAGAAATGGAGTGACTCGTTTCCTTCCTCTCTGACCCCATCTCCAGTCCCCGTCACTCTTCCCAGTAATTGCTTTGTAGTAAGTAGAGAATGGACTGGAAGTCACAGGACAGCGGGGGTTTTAGAGAAGAAGACAGGACAGGCATGCCTGGCTCTGCAGCTTGCTCCCTTCTCCCAGAATTATTTCCCCAGAAAGAGGAAGTATCCTCAACTCTTCTCTGAGGTTCAAGCTTTCAGGGGAGGCTCTGTCCTAAGAAGGGAGAGGACTGTAGTTGTGTATGTGTGTGGTGGAGGTGGGGCAATGTAATTCAGTGGGTGTATTTAGAAGCCCATTTTGGATTAATAAACTGTGGTATATGTATACCATGGAATATTATTCAGCTATAAAAAGTGGAGATTTTGACATCTTTTTTAATTAACCTAAGAACATTCTACTTAGTAAAGTATCACAAGAATGGAAAAGCAAGAGACCTATGTACTCAGTACTAAAATGAAACAGTAGACAGACAAATACACTCCTATATAAGGAAAAACACAATTAAACTCAAGTGGGTGGGAGAGGGGAGGAGGGGGAGGATTGGTGTGCTCTTACCTAACAGGCACAATGTAAGGGTATATGGTACTCCTCCTTCTGGTTGAGGGACACAGCTACAATTTGGACTTTCCCTAACAAACTCAAACAACATAAACTACTTATCTATACCTTCATATTAATCTGAAATAAAAAAAATAAATTAAAAAGTTCATCTTAAAAAATAGAAACCTATTTTGATTGAATAGTTCAGCTGTATCTTCTAATTCTTTTTTTTTTTTTCACTAAAATGATTGTGAAAGTCATTTCTATCTATCTGATCTCTCAACTGCTTTCAAATTTGGGAAAGGAAGAATGGTTAGTTTGGAAGCCCTTCAAATTACAAGAAGTAGTTATCCTTTACTGAGCATCTAATATGTGCTGGACCCTGTGTCCACGTGATGTTTATCCTGAGGACTGTACAGATATTATTTTGTACTATTCTGAATTATTCTGGAATGAAGCCCACAGGAACAAAACCTGGGTCTGTTTTCTGTGTTTTAGTCTCAGTGACCCAAATGTTGTCTTTAGAGACAGAGTCTCATTTTATAGCCCTCGGTAGAGTGCTGTACCATCACAGCTCATGGCAACCTCAAACGCTTGGGCTTAAGCGATTATCTTGCCTCAGCCTCCTGAGTAGCTGGGTCTACAGGTGCCTGGCTATTTTTTTGTTGCAGTTTGGCTGGGGCTGGGTTCGAACCCACCACCCTCAGTATATGGAGACGGCATCCTACCCACTGAGCCACAGGCACTGCCCATAAATGAATGCCTATTTTACAGATGTGCACACTGAGGCTCAATGAAGTTATGTGACTTGTCCAAAGTTACTCAGCTAAAAAATGGAGGAGTTAGGGTTTAAACCCAGGCCAGCCTGGCCAGAGCTACCTACCCTTTTCCTCAGATGCCTTCATTTCTTGCCCATAGTGTTCTAGACACCACACAGACGCCATCTCTTCCAGACCTGCCAGGTCTCCAGTGCCCAGACTGTGACTCAAGTACCTCAAGGGCAGGGAGGGGGTAACTCTTCATGGTGCCTTGGCTAGACTCTGGGTAGAATGCATCAGGTGGGGCGAATGGCTCCAACTTCTGGGTCTGAATGGAGGCAGAGGCTTCTTTGGGGGCTGGTTTGGGGGCTATCAGTGCCTTTTAGAAAGTATCCCTCAATAGCTCATAGGAGGTGGGGTGAAGGCCTGGAACAAGCCAGGATGGAGGGCAGAGATGGAGGTGGGTATCCTGCCCTCTGTCCTCTTTTGTCTGCTGAACCAGTCAGCCCACCCTAGGTGGCTGTATGGTCATCTCCCCTCAGACCTCTGAGGCCTTCCAGCTAGTAACCCTGATAGCAGGCCCTGACAGGCCTGGGTTGCACTGGCTGTGGGTGTGGGTGTGGGGAGGTGGCAACCCAGACTTCCTGGGCCTCAGAGAACACCAACTAGCCTGGCTTCTGGGGACTCCTCAGTGAAGGGGAATGCTTTCATCCCTGATGCTCCTAAAGCCAGCGTCAAATTACCTCCTGAAGGCAGCACAGACACTGCCTTAAATTCCACCCAATAAATTCATTCCCTGGCCTCTGATATTTCAGGAACATGCCTGCCTCCAAGGCTATGTTCTCACCATTCCCTTCTGGAATGCCACCTCCCCTTGCACCTACTCTTTTTCTCTCTTCTTTTTTTTTTTGAGACAGAGTCTCACTATGTCACCCTCAGTAGAGTGCCATGGTGTCACAGCGCACAGCAACCTCAAACTCTTGGGCTTAAGCGATTCTAATGCCTCAGCCTCCCAAGTAGCTGGGACTATAGCCACCTACCACAATGCCCGGCTATTTTTTGGTTGCAGTTGTCGTTGTTTAGCGGGCCCGTGCTGGGCTCAAACCCACCAACTTTGGTGTATGTGGCTGGCGCCCTACTCACTGGGCTACATACGGGCAGCGAGCCACCTACTCTGTCTCTATTACTTGTTTGGCATTTGGCATGGGCTGCCTTGATACAATAGCACTTGGCTTCTTATTGATATCTTAATTCCTCAACTAGATTTTCAAAAATTATGTATGTATTTGAACAGTTATTATCTGTACATGCTTCAGAATTCAAAAGATACCAAAGAGATTTATGAAAAAGGAAAATATCTCTTTCATCTTGTCCCCTTCTTGGCAGCTACCCATGTTAATTTTTTTGTTAGTGTTTCCTTCTAGAGAATTTTTTCTTTTTTGAGACAGAATCTCACTTGATCACCGTCAGTAGAGTGTCATGGTGCCATAGCTCACAGCAACCTCTAACTCTTGGGCTCAAGTGATTCTCTTGCCTCAGCCTCCTGAGTGACTGGGACTACAGGTGCCCAACACAATACCCGGCTATATATTTTTTTTATTTTTTTTGAGACAGAGCCTCAAGCTGTCACCCTGGATAGAGTGCTGTGGCATCACAGCTCACAGCAACCTCCAATTCCTGGGCTCAAGCAAGTCTCCTGCCTCTGCCTCCCAAGTAGCTGGAACTACAGGCGCCCGCCACAACGCCTGGATATTTATTGGTTGCAGCCACCATTGTTGTTTGGCAGGCCCAGGCTCGATTCGAACCCGCCAGCTCAGGTGTACGTGGCTGGCACCTTAGCCCATTGAGCCATAGGCGCCAAGCCGAACACCGGCTATTTTTAGAGCCGAGGTCTCCCTCTGGCTCAGGCTGGTCTTGAACCTGAGCTCAGGCAATCCACCTGCCTCGGCCTCCCAAGTGCTGGGATTACAGGCATGAGCTACTGCTCCTGGCTCCTTCCAGAGACTTCTACATGTATATGGGTTGAGTATTACTTATCTGAAATGTTTAGGACCAGAAGTGTTTTGGATTTAGGAATGTTTACATATACACGATGAGATGTCTTGAGGATGGGACCCACGTCTAAACATGAAATTCATTTATATTTCATATATACCTTATATATATAGTGTAAAGGTAATTTTATACAGTATTTTAAATAATTTTTTTCAGAAAACAAGTTTGTGTAGAGGAGGTCAGGTGTGGAATTTTCCAATTGTGGTGTTATGTCAGTGCTCAAGAATTTCAGATTTTGGAGCATTTCAGATTGTGGATTTTTGGATTAATAATACTTCATGAACCTGTGGGCGGTGCCTGTAGCTCAGTGGTTAGGGTGCCCACCACATACATACATCAAGGCGGGCCTGTTCTAGCCCGGCCTGGGCCTGCTAAACAACGACAACTGCAACAAAAAAAAATAGCCAGGAGTTGTGGTGGGCGCCTGTAGTCCCAGCTATTTGGGAGACTGAGGCAAGAGAATCACATAAGCTCTAAGCCCAAGAGTTTGATGTTGCTGTGAGCTGTGATGCCATAGCACTTTACCGAGGGTGACATAGTGAAACTCTGTCTAAAAAAAAAAAAAGAATACTCCACCTGTATGACTGTGGATATACACATTTAATACACACCTTGTTCTACACCTTGTTTTTTCACATAACAAGAAATCTGGAAGATGGTCCATGTCAGTAACTACAGCTATGCCTCATTCTTTTTGGTGGCAATATTCCATTGTATGGTGCCATTATTTATTTAACCTGTCTGCTATTAATGGGTTGATTGTTTCCAATCTGGTTTTTTTTTTGAGATAGAGTCTCACTATGTCGTCTTCAGTAGAGTGCCAGTGTTGTAAAAGCTCACAGCAGCCGCAGACTTTTGGGTTTAAATAATTCTCTTACCTCAGCTTCCCAAGTAGCTGGGACTATAGGCTCCTGAAACAATGCCTGGGTATTTTTTGTTGTTGTTGTTGTTTTTGTTGCAGTTGTCATTGTTGTTTAGCAGGCCCATTCTGGGTTTGAACCTACCAGCCTTGGTGTATGTGGCCAGCACCCTAACCACTGAGCTTCGGGTGCTGAGCCTGTTTCCAATCTTTTGCTATTAAAAAGAATATTGCAACTCTTCTAGATCCTCCTTCCTAGTATGTGCAACCATACATCCTTAGACTTGCTGGGTCAAAGGTTAAGCACCTTTAATTTTGCTCTATTTAGAAGTTGCACCAAATTACCTACCTTACCACTATAAATCTGTAAAAATGCCTGTGAGCACAGTCTTGCCTATACAATGTATTAAGCTTTTTGGTCTTTGTCAATCATCTATTAAGTGAAACAAATAGATGGGTGGCACCTGTGGCTCGGTGGGTAGCCGGCCCCATATACTGAGGGTGGCAGGTTTGAACCTGGCCCTGGCCAAATTGCAACAAAAAAATAGCTAGGCATTGTGGTGGGTGCCTGTAGTCCCAGCTACTTGGGAGGCAGAGGCAAGAGAACCACCTAAGCCCAGGAGTTGGAAGTTGCTGTGAGCTGTAATGTCACAACACTCTACTGAGGACAATAAAGTGAGACTCTGTCTCTATAAAAAACAAAAAACAAAAAACAAACTATTTTGTTGCAGGTTTTGTTCCTGGTGTGAACGAGATTAAGATTTTCATATGTGCAAAAGCCAGTCTTTCCTCTTCTGTCATCTGTGCCCTTTACCCATTTAAAAGTTGCTTTGTTTGCCTTTTACTAATTTGTTGGATTTCCTTATGAACAAAGGAAATTAACTCTTTGTCTTCTAGGTGTGTTCTATATAATTTCTCTCAGTGGTCATTTGTCTATGTCCCAACTAGACTTTATCTCCTTGAGCACAGGGACTGGAATTTAAACCCCTTTGTATTCCTATGCTTTTATTTTTTTGAGACAGAATTTCACTTTGTTACCCTTGGTAGAGTGCTGTGGTGTCAGAGCTCAAACCAACATCAAACTCTTGACCTTGAGCGATCCTCTTGCCTCAACCTTTGGGGTAGCTGGGACTACAGATACCTGCCACAAAGCCAAGCCATTTTTAGAGATGGGGTCTTGCACTTGCTCAGGCTGGGCTGGAGCTCCTGAGCTCAGACAATCTACCCACCTAGGCCTCCCAGAGTGCTCGGATTATGGGCATGAGTCACAGCACCCGGCCTTATATTCCTATTCTTTTTTTTTTTTTTTTTGAGATAGAGCCTCAAGCTGTCACCCTGGATAGAGTGCTGTGGCATCACAGCTCACAGCAACCTCCAATTCCTTGGCTCAAGCGAGTCTCTTGCCTCTGCCTTCCAAGTAGCTGGGACTGCAAGCGCCCGCCACAACGCCTGGCCATTTTTTGGTTGCAGCCGTCATCGTTGTTTGGCGGGCCCAGGCTGGATTCGAACCCGCCAGCTCAGGTGTACGTGGCTAGCACCTTAGCCCATTGAGCCACAGGTGCCGAGCCCCTATTCTTAATATAAAACACAGTACACAGTAGGTGCCAGACAAATGTCTGTTAAGGTAAGAGAAGCAAGAAGAAAAAAGGCAGAGATTTGGTAGATTTTGGAGTGACTTAACCTAACCCTTCCTCTTATACCATGTCTAAATCATGTTTTAGCCCTAATCTTTGGGCCAGTCAGGACTCCTAAATAGCAGATCATTCTGGCCAATTTAAAAACGCCCCTCCCCCACATCCAAGTTAGCACAAGACTGAGCAAACAGGCAGGCTACAAGGGAAGCTTGGGTAGACAGTGCCACAGTCAAGGTTAAGGTGCAGGACAGCCTGTGCAGGAGACTCCTGTCCCCTCCACTCCCTGCAGTAACCACTTCCCCACCCCAACCTCAGGCACTAGGGTTGACATTTTCTCTCCAGACACTAGAGGTTGCTCTGTTGGCTCAATGGCTAACATCAGGGGTGCAGAAATGAATTCTCAAGGGCCCTGCTTCTCTGTGACTTGGTTCAGATTCAAAGTCCCAGCTGGAGCATGGATAGGCACCTTATAGCTGAAAAGTCTGGGCAAACAATTCTGGAGTTTTGTGGTAGATGGACCCATTAGGGCCCATGCAATGGGAATTCCTCACATGTAGGGAGGAGGGTCAGATGGCAGGTGGCCAAAAACACAGGACAAAGGCACATCACTTTTCTCATGTCCAGCCCAACCCCTTCTCTTTGGTGAAGTGTCCGCCTAGCATAAAACACTTTTTTGGACTCATGTAACCATTACTAAATTGGGCCAATAATGGGCCAATCCTCTCATGATGGCAGAGGGGATTATACTAGTAATGCCTACTACGTAGCTTGTCACCTCTTAACTTTCAAACGACACCAGACACTGCTTATATTTAGTGAAAAAACTGGGTCCTCAGAGGTCTCCCCAAGACTCACAGCAGTGCCAGACTGTAAACCGAGGTCTGTTTCCAAGCAGGGTATAGTGATGGGTTGGTATCTTATCAAGTTCCAGCTCTGTGAAGACAGGGAGTGGGCCACCTTCTTCTTTATACATTCTGGAAGCATCTAGTTTGTAGATAGTGTTCAACTAATGCTGTGGATTGGCCTGGATAGTATCAAGCAAAAGCTAGGTCTGGAAGTTTCCCTAACCCTCTCAATGAGGCCTGAACCCTGGAATCATTTTGAGGTGGAATAGGCCTATTCAGGATCAGCATAGGAACACTTGAATCTGAGGAATTCCCTTTTACTGTCCCCTTTAGCCTCACCTCCCCCGAACGTCTTCAAACTGTCAAAAAGAGGTTTGCATCTGTTCATTAAAGACACAATCCCTGCCCTGTGGAATTTACATTCTAGAAGGGGAGGTGAATGGTAATGAAATAATCAAGCCAGTAAATTATAATTTGTGGCTTTGACAAGCGTGATGAAAGAAACGCCATGAGATGTCATAAAAGGCAGGTCTGACTACTCCGGGAAGTCAGGACGGCCTCTTTTGAAAACCTGGCACTGGAGCTGGGAGCTGAAGAAGGGGAGGAGTTAGGTCCTGAGCGTAAGCTGAGTCCTAAGGGTGGGTGAGTAAGCAAAGATCATTAGCACGTTTATAAGAAAGTGACAGAAGGCCGGGGGCCGGGCAGCTTGTTTGTGGGCTGCCCCTGCTTCTGTGTTTGCTCGAGTGCGTCATGCTTAGATGGAAAGTGCAGCGTTGGGGTCCCATCTGGGGATGACGTAGTCCTGGTGCAAGCCCAAAATAGCCGGCTCCGCCCCTTCTCCCGGCAGCCCCTGCATTCCGCCCCTCTCGCCCACACTGCGGCCCCGGGTCTGACAAGCCAGCTTCCCCTCTGTCTCTAGTAGTTTCCGCGCGGCTGACGCTCGCTTGCGCTCACAGCTGGGCCGGGCGCGTCCTACGCAGCAGCCGCGAGCCGGCCTGCGGGTGCCAGACCGTTCCCGGCGGGGGTCAGGGGCGGGGCGCCACAGAAGGCCTGGGACTTCCGGGCGGAGGAGGTGCGGCCCAGGCCCCTGGTCAAGCAGGGGTCCGCGGGCCGGGCTGCTGGAGCTAGAGGACCCCGATAGGGCTCCCCCGGCCTGGTCACCGAGATAGCCCTTGGCCCTGGCCTGCGGAGGCAGATAAGGTTGCAGGAAGGAGCCTAGTCACCGGCCGCAAGCAGAACCGGCGAGCTCTGCTTCCACCTCGGAGCTCCTCCCGCCACCAGGGGTCGGGAGGTCTCCAGCCGCGGGGAAAGGCTCGTGGTTCTTTCTGCCTGACTCCTTCTCTCCTGCAGCCCAAGGAGGCCCGCCCGACGACTGAGAGTTGCTATGGCATCCTACTACGAAATCCTAGACGTGCCGCGAAGTGCGTCCGCTGATGACATCAAGAAGGCGTAAGTGCCTCTGTGTGCATCAGAAAACCTCTTACCCTCTGCCGCCCACCACCATGGGGCACTTGAGAGTGACACCTGTAGGTGTCTAAAGGAACTAGATCCTTAGAAAGCATGGCAGGGGAGAGTTTCCCTGAGAGTGACACCTGTGTGTGTGGAGGGGGGTGAGACCCTAGAAGAGCAGGAGAAGGGCAAGAGTGTGAAGTTCTGCTGGGAACTGCGCTGTGGGTCCTTCACCAGTGGACATGAGTTCCCTTCCTCCCGGCTACACCTCCCCCAACCCCAGTTCCAGCCGGTGGACTTTCTCAGGATACAGTGCAGAGATGCCCAGACATAAGGAGGAGAGGCCAGTGTCCTCCTACTCTCCATAGCCGTATGTGCCCTCGACCTTTGCAGCCTGGTCCAGTGAGTGCAGGGAGGGATTGGGAGGAATATCTAGGACCTCATAGTAGGATGCCATAGTAACTCTCACCCTTGCATCATCATCGGCTCATAATATGCAGTTACAGCACTGGCAGCAGAGGAGGGAGAGAGGAACTCCATTAAACATGGAAGCAGAGGCAGACCTAGCAGCTGGGAGGACTGGGATCCAATGATGAAAGGATAATGTTGGGCTGGTGGGAAAATGGGTCGCTCTGTTCCCTGGTGAGAAATGCCTGCATTTGTCTCTGATCGTCCTCTCTGAACCCACTTCCTGCAGGTATCGGAAGAAGGCTCTCCAGTGGCACCCAGACAAGAACCCAGATAATAAAGAGTTTGCTGAGAAGAAATTTAAGGAAGTGGCCGAGGCATATGAAGTGCTATCCGACAGTAAGGGCTGGAGACAGGGCCCAGCATATCACCCTCACTTCATGCCCCATCTTCGTCCTCCCAAACCATGCCTCTGCCATCCTAGTCTGCTCTGTTCTTTTTTCCAATCTGACATTTAAGTTCCTCATCGGTCCCCAGGGACAGCTCAGTGTCTCTCCCCAGGGTCTGGTAGGAGGAATGTGGGTCCTGGCAGGGGAAGGAAGCAGGGCAGGTAACTGATGTGTGCTGAGCTCCTCTGTGCCTGGCACTGCTAGGTGTAATCTTCATGAGTTCTCACTGCCATCCTGCAAGGCAGGTTTTATTCCTCCCCTTTTCAGGTGAGGAAACTGAAGCTGAAAGGTGAAGTAACTTGCTCAAAGACACATAGAATTGAGATATGAATCCAGGTCTGCCTTTTATTCATTTACTAAAAAGTGATTCACTGAATGCTGTTAGTGCCAGGCGCTTGTTGGGTACTAGGGAAACAGTGGAGTACAAGGAGGCACTGTCCCTGTCCTGAGGGTTATCATATTCTAGTCAGGAAGACAGACAGTAACCAGGCAAATATGTTGACATAGTCATAAGCTGTGAAGAGTTTGCCAAGGAGAAAAGTGGTTGGCGTGATAGGGAGTAACAGTTACCTGTTTTGTTATGGTGGTCCCAGAAGGCCTCTCTGAGGAGGTGACACTTAGGCTAAGCCCAGAGTAATAATAACATAGTGATGATTGGTTCCTATAGCTCAAGCAGCTAACGTGCCAGCTACATACACCAGAGCTGGCAGGTTCGAATCCAGCCCGGGCTAGGCAAACAACAATAACAACTACAACCAAAAATAGCCGGGCGTTGTGGCAGGCCCCTGTGGTCCCAGCTACTTGGGGGGCTGAGGCAAGAGAATTGCTTAAGCCCAGGAGTTGGAGGTTGCTCTGAGCTGTGATGCCGTGGCACTCTATTCAGGGTGACAGTTTGAGGCTCTGTCTCCAAAAAAAAAAAAAAAAAAGAAAACATAGTGATGATTAGCTAAGATTTACTGAACACTTTCTATCTGTTGGGCACCATGCACCCAATGACATGGATTATGTCATTTGGTATTTGCAATAACCTATTAGGTGCTGTGATTAAATTCATTTTACAGGTGAGAAGGAACTAGGTGTGTGAGGGACTGAGCTGCTGCTAAAAACCTCTGGCCTCTCTCCTGGGGACTCTGCTTCCCCCCCCCAGTGTCAGTCTCTGGGCAGTCCTCTGAGGGTCCTAGCTTGGGAGGGAACCCATTGTCCCACAGGGAGAGAGAAATGACCTTGTCTCTCTTTGCAGAGCATAAGCGGGAAATCTATGATCGCTATGGCCGGGAAGGGCTGACAGGAGCAGGTAGGTGAAAGGGTGGGGCTTAGGGATGGAAGTGGGACAGGGAGGAGGGAGAGGACTGGTCATTACCTTAGGTGGTGTCCCCTGGCAAAGGACAAGATACCTGACTAAAGCCTGCTCTCTGTCCTGCTTCTCCTCTAGGAACTGGCCCATCTCGGGCAGAAGCTGGCAGTGGTGGGCCTGGCTTCACCTTTACCTTCCGTAGCCCTGAAGAGGTCTTCCGGGAGTTCTTCGGAAGTGGAGACCCTTTTGCAGAGCTCTTTGGTGAGTGTACTCAAGAGCCCTATAAATGGCTCACCTTCCATCTTGGCTTGTGTTTCTGTTGGCTGGGAGCCCCTTAGGCGGCTGAGAGGGTAGGGGAATTGCACACACAGAAGATTTTGGGGGTGCTGAGTCCAGTGATGGCTGCAATAGAACCTTCACATATGCCAGAACCCATGTGACCCAATAGTGACACTTCACAGACTGGCTTTATCAAGTGACAGCAACAATAATACATTGTTAGACCTCCACAATAACAGCCAAGAAAGCAAGACTCAAAGCATCATGTGACAATAATAACATTACACATAGCAACAGATACCATTTTTATATATGTGCCAAGTACTTTACATCCCTTAATCCTCTAGCAAACCCTGAGACATGGCTAATTTTATCCTATTTGCAGATGAGAAAATTAAAGCACAAAGAACATGCTTAGAGTCACACAGCAAATGAAAGAGTTGGGACTCCTAGCTGTGTCTCCCTGTCATCACACCATGATTATCTGCCTATACTGAAAGAAAATCTACCCTGCCTTCCTCTCCCCTCTTCTTTTATTCTTTTTTTTTTTTTGTAGAGACAGAGTCTCACTTTATCGCCCTGGGTAGAGTGCCGTGGCGTCACACTGCTCACAGCAACCTCCAGCTCTTGGGCTTAAGCTATTCTCTTGCCTCAGCCTCCCGAGTAGTTGGGACTACAGGCGCCTGCCACAGTGCCTGGCTATTTTTTTGTTTTGCAGTTTGACCGAGGCCAGGCTTGAACCCGCCACCTTTGGTTTATGGGGCTGTCGCCCTACTCGCTGAGCCATAGGAGCCGCCTTTCTTTTATTCTTTATTGTGAACAGAACTAACCAGTGAATGTCTCCATGTGTAGTATTAAAAAAAATTTAATTTGTAAATAAACCCAACCAAAAATAGAAAAACAATCAGAAATTTACGCAGTTGCTTAGCAGTTTGTATTTTTAGACTTTTAAAAGTGGAGTTCACATTTTTGGGGGGGTAAGTCTCTTCACCAGTTGACTGTTAATCTGCTTATTTGTTGCAGATGACCTTGGCCCCTTCTCGGAGCTTCAGAACCGGGGTTCTCGACCCTCTGGTCCTTTCTTTAGCTTCTCCTCTTCCTTCCCTGGGCACTCGGGTAAGCGCTGCCCCTCTCGCTTTTGCGAACTCTGAGTCCTGGAATCCTGCCTCTTACAGCTGTGTAGAAGGCTCCCCTGGGGTTCCTGGCCCTTGGTGACTACAGCAGCTAGTGTTACAGCCTTCATCTGACAACCTCCCTCCTCCTCTTCCTTTGTCCCTTTGCCAGATTTCTCCTCCTCATCTTTCTCCTTCAGTCCTGGGGCAAGTGCTTTTCGTTCTGTTTCTACGTCTACGACCTTTGTCCAAGGACACCGCATCACAACACGCAGGTGAAGGTTCCTTCTGGGGCCATGGAGTTGGGCAGGGCCTAGACTGGAATCATGAACTGTGTGCAAGTAGAAGGTCAGCTTTTTGAGCGCAGGGCCACAGTTTGTATTGTCAAATTTGGTGGCCAGAGTGGGACCAGTGCCTGCAGGATTTGGTCTCTGCTTGTTGCCTGAATTGTGCTGTCTCCCACAGAATCATGGAGAACGGGCAGGAGCGGGTAGAAGTAGAGGAGGATGGACAGCTGAAGTCAATCACAATCAATGGTGAGGAGCGGCTCTGCCACCCAGGCCCTGGCAGGAAGCCCCAGCCCCCACCCTTGAAGCCCTCACCCCAAACTGCTGCTCTGTGAACTCCTTTGGGGCTGGAAGGGAGTGGCGGCCACAGGCCAGACTGATAGGGTCAGAGATGGCAATCCTAGGGAAGAGACGGAGGAATCTGAGAGAGGGGTGCCTTACATTTGCAAAGCACTTGATTATTTTTAAAGGATTTGCACACATACAGGGTTGACATAAAGTTCATGTGCAGTTTACTGAACTGTTTTAAATTTCATATGAACTTTATGTCTACCCTGTATAATGTCCCCTGTATTCCTAAAGTACTCTGGGAAATAAGCAGGGTAGATAGTATCCACCCAGTTTTTATTGGAGGAGATGGAGCTGCAGCATGTTTAAATGACCCTAATGTCCAAGTAGCCCAGGCAATGGAGAGACCCTTTTGCAGAGTTCTTTGCTACCAAGCAAGGTATAAGTCAGGAGTCAAACTCACGATGCATAGTTCTTGGAGCAGAACTCTTCCCACAAAACCGTATTGTACAGGATTATCATCATGGCTAACCTTTCATGTCTGCCAACTCTAGGAGCACTGGGCACCAGGTATTTCACCTGAGTTGTCTTATTTAATCTTTGGAATAATTTGAGTAAGTAGGTGCTATCTTCATTCCTATTTTATAAATGAGGAAAGAGTTGCAGGGAGGTTGAGTAACTTGCTAAGGAAAAGAGCTCCAACATCACATGGCTGAATACTTCTCCCTGTTCATAATCACACTCCAGGTGCCCAAATGCACATGTACCAATTCCAAAGGAGAGGCTATATATGGTCAAAGTCATTGCTTCATGAAGCTGCCTGACAGGATGCTCCTGGCCTGGGTTGGGCCTGATGGTGCCCATGACTCTTGCAGGTGTCCCAGATGACCTGGCACTGGGCTTGGAGCTGAGTCGTCGTGAGCAGCAACAGTCAGTCACCTCCAGGTCTAGCGGTACTCAGATCCAGCAGATACCTGTTACACAGCCTTCTGACAATGACTTCTCTGAGGAGGATGAGGATCTGCAGCTTGCCATGGCCTACAGCCTGTCAGAGATGGAGGCAGCTGGGAAGAAACCGGCAGGTGGGCGGGAGGCGCAGCAACGACAGCAGGGGCGGCCCAAGGCCCTGAACCAGGATCTGGGCATGGGGGGGACCCATGAGGGTGCAAGGGGTGAGGCGGCCAAACACAGCCCATCCCCGGAGGAAAAGGCCTCCCGATGCCTCATCCTCTGAACACCAGGCCCAGCCCAGGCCAATTTGGGTCATGACTGGAGTCTGGCTTACCTGTTGGGAGAGCAGAGAAGAGCATGGCTGAGTTTCAGGAGCCTGTCTCCAACTCCATGCTCCCTCCACACGTTTCTCTCCCAGGCCCACCTGCACTCCAGTGTGGACTTGGGATTTGCTGTGCTCAGCCCAGGCCTGATAAGTCCCTGGGTGAAGGCCAGGGTGGGGCATCAGGGCAGTGGAAGGGCCTGAGGAGCCAGGATGTACTTATTGAATGGGGAGTTCCTGAAGGGTAATTGGTGGTTTGGCCTAGGACTTTTGTGCCCAGGTTTTTGCCACCTGTGTTGCTGATGGTGTCAAGGAAGGAGGACTTGGCCTGGGTTCTCTGAGCCCGAGTTGGCAGCTGCACTGGGGAGCAATGCAGGCTCTCCTTGTCCAGCTGCAGACTCCCCCATTCTGGTTTCTGTGCAGTGTTAAGCTCTGACCATCTCTATTGCTTCCTTTCTGGTGTTGGTTCTCCTTCCTCCCATTCTTCTCTCTGCAACTATCTGCCGGCTGCATCGCTTGCTTTCAGGGCCACTCATCTGGTTAGAACTCCCTTCTTCCTTCCCTGAGAAGGCCTCAGTGTGGCAAGGAAGATGCTGGGGCCCATAGGGCCATGAGGTCTTCTGGGGAGGCTAGCAGGGTGGGGCGGGAGCCTCCGGATTCAGAGCTGGAGTCCACTCCTTCTCCCTTCTTCTTCCTCTTGCTGCCTCCGCCTGCCCCCAGCCTTGGGACTAGGCAGAGGTAAATCTGGCTAACCCTGGAGAGGTGGGATAGGGCCAGGGTGAACCAGGAGGAATGTCTAGGAGGGGTCTGTACCCCATACTACTTCCCCACCATGCCCCAGGGCTCAGAGGCCACACCACTAGCCCAGGTCTGCATGTTCGGCTACATCCTCTAAGGCTTGCTGCTGACCCTCTCTCCTATCACCCCACCCCCACTCTCTCCCCAGATGTGTTCTGAGCTGGATGTCCTGGATCCAGAGTCGCTGCACAGTTCCAACAAGACAGTGCCCTCCCCTACGCGCTGGGAGGGCCCTCTCCATTCCTCTCCCTCACCCATACTGAGTGTAGAACCGGGGCCTGGGTGGTAGGTGGCGGCCGGCAGCCGGGTGGGAGGCGACATAGTTGTTGTCTGTGCACACTCTTCCCTGAGTGGTTACTTGTGGCTCTTGGGGACTACAAATCCCAGAATGCAGTGCGCCTGACCTCATTTCTGATGGGTCACACTTGGGAAGTGGTATGTGGCGTGGCGCTGTGCATCTTGGGACATGTAGTTCTAGTCCAGGTCAGTCTCTTAACTGCCGGTCAGGGAGATATTGTCTCTGGAGGCTTGGCGAGAATGTGGATGATTGGGGGATGATCAGAGAATTGCAGTTCCCCTGACACGTTTGCTAGCCTCAGGGTTAGAGTGGTCAGATCAAAGCCTTGCAGCATCTAGGTGAGGTTCTTTTCCTGTGGGCAGCCTGGGGTTTGAGGAACCGGCCAGAGCGGTAGCAGGTCTGACTAAGCAGGGTGGGGCCCCAGAAGTCTGAATTGTGTGGACAGGCAGAGAGCCTGGAAGGGAAGAGTGCCCTCAAGGGGTGTGTGTGGGTATGTGTGTGGCTGGGACTGGCATGTGATTGGAGCTCGGAGCATGCTGCTGCTTGTATGGCTTTCTTTGGTCTCTGACCCTGCTGCCCATTCTTTCTCTCCATTATCATAGATGAGCTGCCTCTCCTCCTCCCTGCCTGGGGAGCCCAGTGGCTAGGGAGGGGAGTGGTGGAATCAGCCCTGTAACATTGAGCCTCAGAGACCTATCAAAGCCAGCGGGGCTGAGCTCCGACTGAGGGAAACACTGGAAGTCAATAAAGCTAAGTTTTGAGAGCTCAGTGGTAGACTGTGTTCTTGTGCTGCTATTTTCCAGGGTGGCCCAGGAGGGGCCCTGTGGGACCAATGGGTGACACTTCAGGCCTCATACCTCCCTTTATGCCCAAAAGGAGGTACAGGCCTTGTCAGTTGACAGCAGTTCTCTTTTGATCAGGTCAGCCTCCGCAGTATGTTATAGAACCGTAAGAACTGCTTATAGTCTTTGTCTTGCCTTCTACACCAGATTTCCTTGGCAGCCAATGTTCGCCTGAAATGGAGCCCCACCACCCAGTAGTCCATAGCACAACTAGTAGTCCACAAAATTGATGGAAAGCATGAGGACTACAGAAAGCTGATACCACATGGCTAAACTTTTAAACCAAATGTACCCCCAAGGCCCTTAGACTAAGCCCCGGCAGGTTTCCATATTTCACAGCCTAAGCCTTCGGCCAGGGCCACGTGGCAGGTCTTCTCCACTCCCTGAATTAGGTCAGGTCCTAACTCATCAGGGGCCAGAGTGGGAAAAGGCAGATACCCCTCTGCTGTCTCCAGCCACAGGCAGTCACCTTCCCTGTCTCCTTATGGCCTCTTTTCCCCTCCAGGTCAGGCCTATAGTGTATTCTTTTCAAAGTCCTAAAGCAGCCTTCCCTGGAAAAGGAATTTCAAACCTCTGTCCTGAGAGGGATTCTCCTCAGGTTTGCAGGATGACTAGACCAGAGGAGGATCTGTGGTCTGCTCACTGGTCCCTTTACTCCCTGTTCAGGGCAGATAGTATGGCATTACTTTTTGTTTGAGGAGACTAGACTTCAGCATAATTAAGTGGCCCTAACTACCATGTAGCCCCAGGTACAAGGCTCTTTTCACCTTGTCTCTCTTTGCACCTTTGTCCAAGGGTACCTCTGGCAGGTAGGAGCACATTCAGGCAGGTTCTGGGAGTGGGGCATGGCAAAGGGAGAAAGTGTCCCCAGGTGAGCACCTGTCTGGCATCTTACAGGCCTGGCTTAGAGTCACTGTCAGAGTTTTGCTGTAGTTTTTGCCTAAGGTGGGCAGGTACTTTGTCAGTGTCAGCACCATCTCATTCAGTCCTGAACTCAGGCTTGCACAACTCTGCACAAATGTGTTATTCCTGAGGTGAAGGCCATGAAGCAGCTGCCTAAGAACCATGAGGAGAGGCAATAGCGAGGTTAAGCTGCCTGTGTTTGAATTCTAACCCCACCACTTACAAGTCGTGCTATCCTGGGCAAGCTCTGTGCTTTGGTCTCTTCATCTGTAAAGTGAAGCTAATCATTGGTAGTATTGTGAAGAGTATACAAGCTAATATACATAAAGTATCTTAGAGACTGCCAGCACAATGTAAAGAATTGCTGCCTCACTGCTGTTAGCTCCTGTTCAAACCAGGAGAGCCTGGTGCCCTCCCACCTCACTCTCTATACCTCCTTGGAGAGGCAGCAGGGCCCAGGCTGGGGCTGGAGTCTGGAAGCAGAGCAGACAGAACCGTGTGGGAGTCTGGGTTGCAGTTGCACAGACAACACACTAACTTTATTCACATTGATACAAAAGTAGATTTTTCTAGAAATATTCTCTAGTGCCAGAAGAAGAGGGTGAGCAGCATGTGGCGGGAAGAGGCCTGAGTATAGGGGCAGGAGTAGCACTGTGCAAGAGTAGGAGGTCAAGGAGGCAAGCTGGGCATCAGGAGCTGGAAGGCAGGAGGAGCTGGGGCTGACTCTGCCCTGTCCATCCACACTGGGATGTGGGGGAGTCCACACAGACATGTCGGGGGCATTCCAAGCCATGGGAGCTGGGCCAGGGAACTCAGGCAGGAGAAGGCCCTGGGTGGAATTGCCCTGCTGCCCTCATCCTCTCCTTTCCTGCTGGCTGTCCCATGGGATCCCCCAGACTGTGCATGCAAGAGGCTGGGCTTCCTTCCACACTCCTCTTGGAAGGTCTGGGATTGTCCAAGAGAGCCAGGGTGACAGGCAGAGGAGCAAGGAGTAGGCACAGAGACAAATGCTCATACAGGCAAAGAGGGAACAGAGGCCAGGCCACCCACCATGGGGCCCAGGGGCCTCACTGGGGTAGGGCCTTGAGGATGGCATTCACCTCCTCCGCAACAGCTGTCAGAGCAAATTCAAACTGGTCCTGGAGAAGGACAGTAGCAAGAGGGTCATAGAGAGGCCTGGCCTCTGCTTTGGCCCCAAGGGAGGATTGGGGAGTGATGGGCAGGTCCCTTGGGAGAATGGGGAGTCCTCCTGGAGGAGGGAGAGGCAGGTAGGAGAGACAGGCTGCTGCTGGTTTCCCTGGAGTGACCAAGAATTGAGTGCTAGGGGAGAGTGGCAGCCAGGGTCAGGGCAGGGAGGTATGGTCACCTTAGAGCGGACGAGGCCAGGCCGCTGGTCACGGACATGTTCCAGTGTGGCAGCAATGTCAATCTCCTTCACTCCTGGAGATGGGGGGAGGGGACACAGTGTTGCTCAGAGGGGGCCCAGAGAGGATAGGACCCAGGAAGCCTGGAGCACCCTATGATGGGACTGGTCAAACCCTGGAGACACCCTGGTCCTCTGTGAGCTCCTGAGGCCCTGGGTGCTGGGGAGACTCTGATATGGGCTTGGGAGCTGCAGGCATCATGGGCACACTCCTTACCTTTTGCCATGCGGTTCAGTACCATGTCGATTAGGATATAAGTGCCAGTCCTCCCTGCACCATCACTGAAATGGGAGTTAGTGACAGGTTTAGCTTGAGACCCAGCAGAAAGGGAGAGCACACTGGAGGTTGGGGTGGGGAGGACACTGATTGGTTCAGGAAGGGTGTAAATGAGCCAAGGATGAGGAAAAGGTCCATTGCCCCGGGCGCTGAGATGTGGGCCTTGAGTAGGGATCCTGTGACTTGTGAATGTCACTTGGGCAATGGGACAACCAAAACGGAGAGCCGTGGCTCAGCCCTGCAATGAAGACAGCAGGAGGGAGTGGGAGCAGGCTTCTCAAGCTGGTGACCAGGGTTTTGTTCAGATAACCTTTTATGCAAAGGGCCAGACAATAAATAGTTTTGAAATTGTGGACCATATATGGGTTCTGTCACACATTCTTTTTTTCTGCAACTATTTAAATATATACCATTATAAAAAAAAAACCAGGTGGCGTGCCAGATTTGGTCCATGGGCTGTGCAGTATGCTGGCATCAAGGGCACAGGCAGGCAGTGTGCATGGGAGATGCACATGGGGACCAGAGAGGGGCAAGAATCAAGAGGCCCAAACCCAGGGCTCTCTGACCTGAGATACCCTGTCTCCTTCTGTCTCCACCCACCTGCAGTGCACGATGATGGGGCAGGAGCGGCCCCGGTAGCACTTGTTCACCTTCCTGCAATAAGAAACAGGTGTGAGGACCAGTGGGCACAGGCAGGGAGGGAAAGGGGAGCCGAAACACACCATGGGCCTCTCTTTCTTCCTGTCTCCCCAGCTGCCCAGGGCAGGAAGGAAAAGGGCCAGAGAAAGAAGTCAGAGCTGGAGGCAAAGAACCAGACCTGATGTGGGTGGCACTGGGCTTGCCTTGTCACTGATGAGCTGTGTGCCCAAGCTATGCACCTGGAACTGATTTAACCTCTTTGAGCCTGTTTTCTTATCTCTAAAAGGTGGGTAATAATAATAGAAACTTTCTCCTTAGGGTTCTTACAATGGTCACATGAGATAATGTAAAGGACTAAGTGAAGGGTCTGGCACATAGTAGGTGTTCAATAAAAAGTAGCTACTATTAATTATAGTATTAAAGAGTATTAACAGCTACCTCTACCAGAAGTCCAAGGAGGTAGGTTTTCCAGGGTGTCAGTCTTGTTACATCCCTGCTCTGCCCCTCTGCCATCCTCTACAACCACCTTGGCTGTTTTCTTCTCTACTTAGGCTCCTTGTGGCCCTCACCACCTCTGATATCAGTTCTCCCTGGGCACAGATCCTTTGGCCAGGGAAGGACAACCCCTCAACTCCGAATATTGTACTGCTATTTGTGGAGCAGCCTCACTTCAGCATTCTGTGTGGCTGATTTATATTCTGATTGGGGTCCACTTGGCCTTCAGACTCTTCTCTGCTGCCTCTGACCACAGCTCAGCCAGGAGCAAAGGGTTTCTCCTCTCAGTTGCTTTTGTTCTTTATGTTCTGCTTTAAGAGTTACCTGCAGATTCCTGTTACCTGCTCCGGGCCAGCACTTGGGAAGACGTTCTTAGGGATTATCAGATTGATTCAGGGAAAGCTTAGAATTTAGCAGTCCTCCAGCTAAAGGGGTAGGTGACTTTGGATGGTTTTCCAGGCGATCACATGGTTTTCTAGCACATTGGCTGGTACATCAGAGGGCTGGCGTTGAACAGTAGTCACAACAGTGGTTTCCAAACTCATTTAATAATAATGGCAATAGATAGTATCTAGAATTAACTGAGTCCTTGTATGAACCTGGCACTTAAACTACTTAAATACTACACTGTTAAATCTTGTAACAAGATGTGTGTCGTCATCCTCATCTCACAGGTAAGAGAACAGAGGGAGGTCAGAAAACCTCAGGGTCATTTTCTCAGACTTCTTTTGTTAGTTTGCCTTCCCTCTGGTGGATCTTCATCAAACTGCATATATTAAGCAACAATTAATTTGTTCTGTAGGTCTAATGCCAACTAGAGTTACATAACTCAGGCTAAAGCAAAGAAACCTTTTTGCTTACCTGTGTAGCCTTAAAATGGATCCATGCACTAGTTCTATCAGGATTTTTTTTTTTTTTTGAGACAGAGTCTCACTTTGCTGCCCTTGGTTGAGTGTCTCACAGCAACCTTTAACTCTTGGGCTTAAGCACTTCTCTTGCCTCAGCCTCCCAAGTAGCTGGGACTTCAGGCACCCACCACAATGCCCAGCTATTTTTAGAGGCAGGACCTTGCTCTGGCTCAGGCTGGTCTTGAACCTGTGAGCTCAGGCAATCCACCCACCTCGGCCTCCCAGAGTGCTGGGATTACAGGCATGAGCCACTGTACTCAGCTTCTATCAGGATTTTTTTTATTGGAAAAAAGTAGCTCCAGTACTCTGGCATTGCTTTCAAGATGTCTGTGCCTCAGGCCCCAGGGACCCTACTTAGAAAGCAGTGTCTTGAGGTTCAGAAACTATACTCAGGTCCCTAACCCTAGCTCTTCTCCTCTGCCTAGCACCTATAGACCTCAGGCCAGCCTGGCAAATGGACAGAGGAGCAGGAGAAGGTTGCAGTGTGGGTGGGACCTCTGCCTATGGTGGCAGACTTCCCAGCCACCTGTGTGGGGGAGGGAAAGGCCGGGGATGTTGGAGGCCTGGTGTGGGAATCAGTGTCACAACAGGGTAAACTTCCTTTCTTAGCCCCCACCTGCTCCAATGAGTCCTCTGGAGATCCTCTGCGCACTCTGACCATCTTTACCTCTTCCCTGTGCCCTTCCCCCCAGCTCAGGGTGGTTCCCAGCCCCATTGTCCTGTCTGTCCATGCAGCAGCCACACCTGCCAATGATCACTTTTGTGACTATGCAACTGGAGTGAGAATACTAGCTGCAGATCACAAAAATGACACTGGCAGCTGTGAGGGAGAGAGAAAGAGGGAAGAAGGGAGAGGGACGGACAGGGAGAGGAGAGGAAGAGACAGAAAGAGAGACAAATAGAGGCAGGGGAGAGAGGTGGAGAAAAATAGGGAAGTGAGGAGAGAAGAGACAGAACAACTGAGAGATGCCAGAAGGAAGAAATGGAGATAGAGGGAAAAGAGTAAGACAGAGACATGGGAGAGAGAGAAGAGGAAAAGAGAAAGAATCTAACTCAGAGAGATACAAATAAGAGTACAGACACAGGGAGAGGGATAAAGAAGAAAAGATGGTAGGAGGGAGAGATGGTGGGAACAAGAAGAATTGAGCATTGTGCTGGTGGGAGGAGGGAGGAAACAGAAAGGAGAGACGGGAGGCCAAGGAGAGGGAGTGAACAAGGGAGGTAGGGTAGCTGGAAAAAAAGCGGGTTCTTCTCGAGGGACTCAGGAAGAGAAGCCAGACAGAGAGGCAGGGAGGAGAGGGCGTGAGCGGAAGAGCAGAGCAGCGGAGTGAGACCAAGCACGGAGCTGGCCCTCGCGGGTGCGGAGGCGTGGGAGGGTGGGCACGGCCAGACGGAGCACCTGTCTTGGTTTGGGGGCAGGAGGGTGGGAGCTGGAAGGCTCACACCAGGGGGCCCAGGAGGAGCCGGTGGGCTAGGGGATCGTGGGGCGCCTCGGCTCCCGGCCCCCAGCTCCGGTGCTGCTCTCTGCTGAGGCTCCTGGGAGCCCGCCCAGGGCCATCCCACGCCGCGCCCCTCCAGCTGGTGGGTGCGCCCGCGCTCACCTGCGGAAGTCCAGCAGGGGGCGGGTGGAGGCCGGGGTGCCCTCTGCGGGCCAGCTGAGAAAGTGGAACTGCGTGAGCGTGCGCGTCTCTTGCGTCTGCACGTTCTTCAGGTAGAAGCTGCGCACCAGGAAGTCCTCGCACCAGATGTGTTCCGATACCAGGTTCACCTGCCGAGGGGGCCAGGCCTGAGGCGGAGGGGCGCTCCTGCCTCCACGTCTGCGAGCACTCTCCTCGCGACCTTCTCGGTCTTTCCGGCACCCTCCCAGCCTTCCAGGTGGACTCAAATTCCAAGTCCTTCAGGAGGGGTACCCAGCCCCTCTCCCCAACGGTCCCAGCTGTCTCCAAGAGAAAAACCTGGCTGGCTGTCACTTATCTACTGCTCAGGACTACTAGTATCATTCCCACCTAGACACAACGGTTGCAGTGAGCTGTCTGAGGTCAAGAGTTTTTCTTCTTCTCACAGGGTCTACCCAAAGTGTGTGTCTGCTATGCGAAACATAAACGTTGCACAGACAGAAATTTTTTTTCCTTTGATGAAATTCTATAATAGATTTTTTCATTAATCACAAGCAGGACCAATAAAAGGCTTTTAAAAAAGACTGTTGAACCCTCACTTGGTGATGAAAAATACTATCCAGGCTCATCTGGGGACAAGGTTCAGTTGTGTCTGTTATCCTACAGAGGAATCACCTCCCATTTGTTTAATCTCTTTCTCCTTTCCTCACTTTGCTTCTTCCCAGTTCCTCCCTACTATCTTCTCTCCAAATGAAAAAGTTTGTTTCTATATTTATTTATTTATTTACGGCAAGGTTTCACTGTCATCCAGCCTAGAGTGCCATGGCCCAATCATAGCTCATGGCTGCCTGCAACTCCTGACCTCTGCTGATCCTCCAGCCTCAGCCTCCTGAGCAGCGAGGACTGCAGGCATGCACACCATGCATGGCTAATTTATTATTATTATTAGTAGTAGTAGTAGTAGTAGAGATAGTCTTACTATGTTGCCCAGGCTGGTCTCAAACTCTTGAGCTCCAGCAATACTCCTGATTTGGCCTCCCAAAGTGCTGGGGATGACAGACATGAGCCACCACGCCAGGCCTGCTTCTATTTTATCTAATCAACAGATGTGACTAGTGGTATTTCTTTTTTGGTTTTAGTCACCAAGAAACTAAGTTAGGCTCAATTAAAATAGTTTTTAAGTTTTTTTGTTTCTTTTTTGTGGAGACAGAGTCTCACTCTATCGCCCTCAGTAGAGTGCTGTGGAGTCACAGCTCACAGCAACCTCCAGGTTCTCTTGGGCTCAAGCAATTCTCTTGCCTCAGCCTCCCAGGTAGCTGGGACTACAGGCACCCGCCACAGCGCCCAGCTAATTTTTGATGCAGTTCGTCCGAGGCCAGGTTTGAACCCACAGCCCTCAGTATATGGGCTCGGCGCCCTACTCGCTGAGCCACGGGTGCCGCCCTGAAAGATCTTCTTGAAAGAAAATCATTTATGTGTTCTGTATCATAGTACATGGGCTACACAGGTACAAAGGCAATTTTAGAGATTCAGCTACACACATTTCATATGTATATAAGGCTTCTATGACCAAGAGAGGTTGTATGTTAAGTGATAAATGTATTACATATACATGTATTAAAAGCAAGCTTCTTCTTCTTTTATTTATTTATTTTTTTGAGACAGGGTTTCACTATGTCGCCCTGGGTAGAGTGCTGTGGCATCACAGCTCACAGCAACCTCAAACTCTTGGGCTTAAGCGATTCTCTTGCCTCAGCCTCCCAAGTAGCTGGGACTATAGGTGCCCACCACAACACTCAGCTATTTTTTGTTGTAGCTGTCATTGTTGTTTAGCTGGCTGGGCTGGGTTCTATCCCGCCAGCCCTGGTGTATGTGGCCGGCACCCTAGCCACTGAGCTACGCTGAGAAACTTAAATGCAAGTTTCTTATAAGGAGACTGATGTCTCTCATTTGCTCTTGGCTGGCTATGGCTATGGCCAGCGCCGCTCCTGGTAGACTGATCCTACCTCCACATACAGGCAGCTCCTACATGTCCATGCCAGACCATGAGGGAAAATCTAAGTATTAAGATTAAAAATATATATTGTTTTATTTTGTAATAAAACTCAATTTCCCAGTGAAACTTTTATAAATTTCACAGAATGAGGTTCTGATGTAAGTGCATAAGCAAATGTTCCTGATACAAAGAAACATAGCATTTCAGTCTGCTTTTCTTTTTCTTTTGAAAAATAAAGAAACAGTTCTTTTCCTATGGAATCAAGCTTATCTTCTGTAACAGGACATGATGATAGAAGGGGGGTTAGGAGAGCGTCCAAGACAGAAACCATGTTATTTTACCCCAACAAAGATTGCCTTAAAAGGCCACATCTCATACGTATTAATGTGAGAGTGCAGGGATTCATTTCCCCATATTCTATGTTTATAGTGTCTGAAGTGTTTGTCATATTTTGAGTCATAGGCTCTCAGGATGAAACACATATGTAGATTGTATTCATTTTTACAGTCAGACTCTTAGCCTACCTCTCAAAGCTAATACTCAACAACAATCTGCAAAGCAGAAAATAATACTTGCAAATAATTGAGGATGGACTGTAAGCCTAACCCAACTTTTACCATTTTTTTATTAACCATATTGATTGGTGAGTTGCTGCATGCCTCTATCTTGATGAACGCTGTGGTGGAGATCTTTCAAAATACATGAAGTCCTGAAATTGGAAAAATAATCAATTAATTACTTAATTAAATTGAAAAATAATTAAAATAAATAAAAATAATTTTAAAATAATTAAATTAAACATAATTAAAACAACTAATTTAATTGATTATAATTAATTACATAAATTGAAAAATGATTTCAATTAGATTGAAATCCATAAAATAACAGATATTATCTTTTATAGTTTATTAGAGAGACCTCCTATTCCAGTTAACAATAACTAAAGCTCATGACATCTGTCTGTAGACAGTTTAACATAAAGAACTGTTTAATATAAAAGAGTAGCCATCACCAACTTGAAACTGTTGGCCTCTCCTCTTTGGTAGCAATTTACTAAATCTCATCATTAATAGGTGGAAAAACTCTGATGCTATCAGGATAGTAACACACCAAGGAGAATATGACAGACAGGCCGTTGGGAAGAGGGGAAAGGATATCAGCGTTAGTGTCATTTCATTAAGAAATCATAGGATCGGCAGTTCTAAACACTGACAATAGCTAACAGACGCAGTGATGCGATTACACCCACTGTATGCCTAGAATCTTCTAAGTCCTTTACTGCCATTTTACTCATATGATACCTAATATTTATAACACTATAACATAAAAGCATTTTCCTCTTCATTTTACAGATGAGGAAACTGGGGCTTGGAAGTGTTAATCATTTTGCAAAACATGTAACTACTAAGTGGCAGATAGAAGTTTCCAAGATTATTCCCTTTCTACCATACGGCACTGCCTCACATCAGAAAGATTCATTCTTTTAGGATAACTAAAAAAAAAGAAAAAGACATACAATGAGGAAGCAAGCTCCAAAAATCATGGCCTTCATCTTCACATCCAAGTCCATCGGGAAGCGGATGTCAAAGTGGTCAGCATCCGCCATGGCCGATAATAAACCATTCCACTTCCGAATGATGCTGCCAATGTTGGTGACACCGTCCAGGGATTTGACCTAGAATGACAAGTATGTGACTTGAAATGATTAAAAGGCATTTGATTCCATGGTTTCCATGTAGACTTCTACATAGGAGCCATCACCCTGAGACAGCATGTAAACAATGCAGGAAAAGACATGGTAATTACATAACTTCAGACAAGGAAATTACAGGCAAGAAGGGTTAATAATTAAGCTGGGGAACAACTTATAGTTCTCAGGCTATTGCTCTCTTCTCATCTTCAAATGAGTTATCAGGGGACCTTGTCAGTGGGTATGATTTAAATTGATTACTGCACTCCCCCCTATATAGCCAAGGGTGAGAATTAGGAATTAGGAAGGGGTTGCTTCCAATTTAAGGAAACCTAGGAGAAAGCAGGAGACGCAGGGTACTGTCACATCACTCAAGTGCTTGTAAGTCAGATCCACCTTGCCTCCTTAATAGACCAAATGGCTTCATTTTCTAAAAGGTGAACCCTGACACTTACAACATCCAAATGGTAACGCGTATGGTCAGGTGACATTGGGAATGACCACACACAGCTTGTCCTGGCAATTTGCCTTATCTCTATCAGTCTTTGAATAAATAGGCAATACTTAATAACATTGTGATGCAAAATGAGAATTAAGAAAAATTTATTAGATATCACAGGAAACAGTCAAATAAGCAATTTTAGTAGATGGTGAGTCTCGCAAAGAATTCAGAAAAGTACTCTTTAGGAAGCCCAGTAAATGTTTCTAGGCATTTCCTTTGTCAGATGCATAGAATGTTGAACAGTTGTGTTGTAACCACTGAGATGAAGTCAAAGCAATATCTTATTAGTTCTCCATGTTATCAACGCTGTCCTATTTCTTGAGGCTGCTGACAGACTTCTATCACACAAATAGGCAATTTGCATAATCTTAAGAATCTCTATGTTCTGTGCTATACTGGGCATTTGCATTACCTAGAATCTATATTCTCAACAAAACTGTTCTTTACATATAGCCAAAAACTCAATGAGTGAATTACATCAAGCAGTTTACTCGCAGAAGGTTTAATGTTGTAAATGGCGTCTTTTTATTTTTATCCAGCTGAAATCATAAAAAGAGAACTCACATTTTGGAAAATTCCCAACAATCCACTAAAAATAACTCTAAAATCTTTTTATGCCAACTGGTTAAGCAATGCTTTCTTCATACTATTTTATTAATTTACATGAAAAGAAGCCTAAAACTAGATCATTCCAAGGTCTGTTAGTATGTATAGGAACCATTACATTTACATATGTTCACCTCAAAAACAGAGTCTGAGCCACAGCCGTAGGTTGAGCATGGCCCACGCACTCTCATCACATTCTCTTTCTTCTCACTTTGGATGCTGTAAACCGCCCTGCACAAATTCCAATGTTCTGCAACAAAGCCGAGGGTGACACCGGGGGGACACTGCACCTCCAGCTGCAAACAAGGAGTGACAAAGGTTAGATGATTATGCAAATGTACACATAGATGTACTTGTGTTCAGCCAAGGACTAGGAAATTATTGCTAAGAGAGAACATTTCTGATTTTAGGACTATGTTTCCATGGGCAGGCTCAGGGATAAGGTCATATTTCCTTTGAGATAAAGAGGAGGCTTAATTATAGCTTGTTAAAAAACAGGCAGTTGTTGCAGCTCTGTATACCTAAGGTACAGCTTCTCCTGGGCTCCTCTGTGTCACCTCCTCCCCCAGCACTTGGCCACAGGGCAAACCTGCAGGAACACGCTGATGCTTACACAGCTGCTGTGCAGTACTGGCCCTTAGTTCCCGCTGCAGGAGTCTCCTGTCTTCAGACACAGTACATGAAACAGTAGCAAGCTAACTTGGTAGGTTTTAAGGAGGACAAAAATGACATCTTAGGCCTATCAATTATAATAGAATACAAAAGAGAAAAGCAGGATTCTGAAGATGGTATATTATGACAAAAACACAGCACAGTGTGTGCACGGGTACATAAAACTAGTTTTTAAAAGACCTTCAAAATTTTGTTCACTACCCTATTTTAGCTAATTATCTTTATAATAGTCCTTTGTAAAGAATTAAGATGTTCCTATTTAGAAATAGCCAATGAAACATAAACATTAAATTCTTCTGTAAAAGTGAAATTTCTATTGATGATTTCTCTGGTGTATCATATATTTTCCCAAATTTGGGGAAGGGATTATGCAGGATATGGGGCAGGATTACACAGCTTCATTAACTGTCAAATCAAGATATTATTGATCATATATAAAATTCACAACTATATGCAAACATAAAATTTGATAGCTTCCTATAATTGATAGCTCATAAAATTTTCAGCCTAAGAGATAAAAATCAAAATCGTATAAAAATAAATTGCTAAAAAGTATCCATGCCATGATATACATAAAACGGAATGAAGTACCGATCTACGTAACAACTTATCTTAATATCAAGGTAATTACACTGAATAAGAAAGGCTAATCCTGGTGGTGCCTGTAGCTCAGTGGGGAGGGTGCTGGCCACATACATCGAGGCTGCTGGGTTCGAACCTAGCCCGGGCCAGCTAAGTCAGCAATGACAACTGCAACAACAACAAAATAGCCGGGCATTGTGCTGGATGCCTGTAGACACAGCACCTTCAGAGGCTGAGGCAAGAGAATCCCTTAAGCCTAAGAGTTTGAGGTTGCTGTGAGCTGTGACACAGGGTGGTATCAGCC
>CAUYON010076559.1:0-20924 GCA_963573935.1 Arctocebus calabarensis
TTGAATCATAGCTGTGTACATTAGTTCAATCATGGGGTACAGTGTACGGGCTTCACATGCAATCTGAGATATTTTTATCAACCTGATTGACATAACATTCATGAGATTTTTCTCGTTTACTATGTGAAAACATTTTTGATCTATATTTAGAAGTTTTCTCCTGACCCTTCAAATATGTACCACACATGTGATCTCACCCTTTGTCCCATCTCCCCCCACCCTCTCCCTCCTCTTCCCTCCGTCTCCCCTTTCCCCGTCTTCCTGTGCAATAAATGGGTTGTAGCCTTCACTTGAACGAGAATTTCCAGGATACTGTATACAGCTAAACTAAGTTTCATTTATGATGGAGAAATGAAATATCTTAATGGCATTGATATGTTGAAGTAATTTTCTATAATGAAACCAGCTCTCCAGGATATTCTCATAACTATCCTCCATGATAACCACCACAATCCTCTACCACCAAAGTAAACTCACTCAGAAACTTTTGATCAAATTCCATCTTCTACAGTGGCAAAATGATTAAAAATTTCCACTGTACTTTCAAAAAAATCAATACCCAATATACTACCAGGCTTATCAACACCCTCAATTAATGTGAATGGCATAAATTATTCTCTAAAGAGGCACAGGATGGCTGATTGGATACAAAAACTTCAGCCAGATATCTGGTGCATACAATAATCTCATCTTACCTTAAAAGATAAATATAGATTCAGCTTAAAAGGATATTCATCTATAATTCAAGCAAATGACAATCATAGAAAAGCAGCTGTTGCAATTTTATTTGCAGGTACAATGGGGTTTATACCAATCAAAGTAAGGAAAGATAAGAATGGGCACTTCATATTTGGCAAGGGTAATACTCACTATGATGAAATTTCAATTATAAATATTTATGCACCCAACCTAAATGTGCCTCAATTTATAAGAAAGGCTAACAGGCATGATAACTTTTATTTCCACCAGCACCATAACACTTGGAGATTTCTATACCCCTTTGTCAGTTTTATATAGATACTTTGATAAGAAACTAATCAAAGGTCAGAGCCTGTGACTCAATTGGTAGGGAAACAGCCCCACTTACTGTGGGTGGTGGGGTCAATCCCAGCCCTGGCTAAATTGAAGCAACAACAAAAAAATAGCCAGGAGTTGAGGCAGGAGCCTGTAGTCCCAGCTATTTGGGAGGCTTAGGCAAGAGAATCACTGAAGCCCAGGAGTTGGAGTTTTCTATGAGTTGTGTGATGCAACACAACTCTACAGAGGGTGATAAAATGAGACTCTTACTCAAAAAAAAAAGTAAAAGAAAAGAAAAGAAAAAAAAGGAAAGACACTAAGCAAAGAAATGATAGACTTAATCTTAACCATTCAACTATTGGAATTAACAGACATCTACAGAACATTTCATCCTAACAAAACTGAATACACATTCTTCTCATCATCCCATGGAACATACTCCAATATTGATCACATCTTAGGTCAGAAATCTGACCTCAGCAAATTCAGAAGAATAGGAGTTATTCCATGGGTGGTACCTGTGTCAGTGTGAGTAGGGTGCCAGGCCCATTTACTGAGGATAGCAGTTTCAAAGCTGGCCTTGGACAAAAGGCAACAAAAAGTAGCTGGGCGTTGTGGCAGGCACCTGTAGTCACAGCTACTTAGAAGGCTGAGGCAAGACAATCGCCTAAGCCCAAGGGCTGGAGTTTGCTGTGAACTGTGATGCCATGTCACAAACTGAAATTCTGCCTCTAAAAAATAAATAGAAAAAATTATTCCTTGAATATTTTCAGACCAGGATGGACTACAAGTTGAACTCAGTAGCAATACAAACCTTCATCCTCATATAAAAACATGGAAACCTAATAACCTTATGCTGAATGATAACTGGATCATAGATGAGATTAAAAAGGAAATTAACAAAGTTTTAGAATAAAACAATAATGAAGACACAAATTAGCAGAACTTCTGGGATAACATGAATACAGTCTTAAGAGGGAAATTTATAACATTACAAGTCTTCCTCGAGGGAACAGAAAGAAAGTTAACAACTTAATGGGACATCTCAAAAAAATGGAAAAGGAAGAAGATTTCAATCCTCAACCTAGCAGAACAACAGAAATAACCAAAATTAGAGCAGCATTAAATTAAATTAAAAACAAAAGCATTATACAACTGATCAATAAATCCAACAGTTGGTTTCTTGTAAAGGTCAATAAAGTAGAAAATACTTTGGTAAGTCCAATAGCATAAAAAAACATTTTATATACATATCCCAAATGGGATTTATTACCAGGATTTCCAGTCTAGCTCAATATGGAAAAAACAACTAATTGAACCTTAATATAATCAATAAGAAAAAACATATGGTTGCCTCAAGAGACATAGAAAAGGCTTTTGACAGAGGCAACAAATTTTGTTGATAAAATCTTTTAGGAATCTTTGATTAGAAGGGAACATCTTCAGGACTACTAACGGGATTTACAGATGATTGAATACATATATAGTGCTATATTCACATAATGGAAGTTTTCAACACTCAAAAGGAATGAAATTAACATTTATGTGAAAATAAGAATGAACCTTAAAATAGTTATGATAGGGAAATGTGGTGACTTACATAAGACCACATAGAGGAATACTGAACTCAGAAGAAAACATCAAGACAAGGCCAATTCTCTGTAAGAAGTAGGGGTCAGGTGGAGTAGGGGTCGTGAGGAAGATGAAAGTTACTGCTAGTAGGTAATGACGTTCTTTGTGTGGGGGAGAAGACGAAGTCCTACAATTAGATTGTGAAGACAGATGCACAATTCTGTGACAATATTAAGAACACAGAATCGTACACCTTCAATGGATGAATTACTCATCTCAATGAAGCAATTTCATGAAGTTTTCCAAAACTTGAGGTGCTCAAAAGGCTCACAGCATAAGAAGTACCCAGGAGGTGAGAATACTTGAGAGATAGTAAACCCGATCTCCCTACTCACACACAGATTATCATGAATTAACTTGGAAGTCACGATGATCCATCATAGAGAAATTGTCATTTTCTTTACTTTTGAGACAGAGACTTACTCCTTCTTCTTCGTAAAGTGCCCTAACTTCATCAGATCTAACCATAATCTCAAACTCCTGGGATCAACAGATCCTATTGTCTCAATCTCCTGAGCATCTGGGAGTCCACATGACCCCCCACAGTGCCCAGTTACTTTGGACCACCTGCTTATGCCTCCCAGAGTGTTAGTATTACTGCACTCCAGACCTTGAGTTGGGATATTTTTCAAACTATGGTTGGTGGCCAGTGGTGGTATTTCATTCCTGTCATCTGGCATTTGGGGATGCCCAGTCAGCTGACTTGTCTGAGTTTTTGAATTGGAGACCAGCCTGAGCATTAGTGAGATCACCATCTCTGAAGAATGAAAAATGGCCATATATTAAGTAGGTACCTGGAATACCAGATGTGGGAATAGGTTTGCTTTATGACAACACTTGAAGTTTGCTGTTAGTTATGATCCCAGGGTGCTCTAAGGAGTACAACAAAATGAGAAGCTGTCTAAATACCTAAATGGAGAATAACTTTGGTAAATAACTTACCCCTCATTTTTATTTTTTACCACATATCTAGAGTTGAAATTTTTGTCCAGATTACATGTCAACTAGAGAAATTATTCTCCCATAGGTAAAATGTTTTCCTAAAACCTCTATTAATCAACACTTTTGACATTATGTACTTCTGACCCTTTGCTATCTTAGATTCTTGTAGTCACTGGAAACTGCCCACACAGTGAATCCTTGACTCCAATATGGCTTTTAATATGCACAGTAAAATATCTAAAGTAAACCCTCCACTTCTTCTGTTGGGCTCCTTCAGTCAGGGCCAATGTTACCTTGCCCAAATCAGTCTGAGCCTAGGACCAGATCAACTGGCAATATCCCAATGAACCAATCCCAAAACCGCTTGTCCAGACTCATTCCCCACCCCCTGGGGCCACAATAAAACTTCTCCTTTATGTAGTCCCACATTCCATCTGCCTACTGATCTCTCTTCATACTTTAGCTCTTGGAAAGAGTGGCTAGCAAGTTTTCTTTTTCTTTCTTCTTTTATTATTCTTTTTCTTTGAGATATATTTTCACTTTGTCACTCTCGGTAGAGTGCCTTGGCATCCCAGCTTATAGCAACCTCCAAATCCTGTGCTTTGGCGATTCTTTTGCTTCAGCCTCCCGAGTAGCTGGGACTACAGGCATCCACCACAACACCTGGCTATATTTTTTTGAAGTTGGACAAGGGCAGATTTTGAATGATCCACCCTCATTATATGGGGCAGGTGCCCTAACCAATGAGTCATTGGCAAATCCCGTGGAATGCTATTTTAAGGGACCTGTTTGATGCCTACCACAAAGTATACATTTGAGAGAAGCTTACAAATTTACTATGCCTGGCTACAGCCTCAATTTAGTCATAGCTTCACAGGTCTTGAGCATGTCTTATTTGCTTGAACAATCAAAGTAATTCTGGACGTTTTAGATGATGAAATTCTTTGTTGGTTTCTTTGTCAGTTTGTCTGTGTATGGGTGTTTGATGGGCATTTTTGAGGCAAAGTTGGCATATGTGATCCAGGCTAGTCTTTTGTGACCTCAGACTAGATCATAGCAAACTCAAACTCCAGGGTTCAAGCAATCCTGCCTGAGTCTCAGATGTGGCTAGGATTACAGATTCCTGTAAAAATACCTAGATAATTTTTCCCATTTATTACAGACAGGGTCTGAGTCTTGCTCTGTTTGTTCTCAGTACACCCTCATTCAAGATCTTCACTCATCTCAGCCTCCCAGTGGGCTATGAATATAGGTGGGAGCCACCAAGTTTTGTCATTTTCTCTGTCTTAGTTTCCCTCCATCCTCCCTCAATTTATCCTTCCTTCCTGCAATTCTCTCTCCCTCATTCACTTGCTTTCTCCATTCTTTTCTTTTTCTTGTCCTTTTTTTTATTAAGTCTTATGTACATAAATCATTAATACCTATGCCTTTGTGTGATTCAATGTGTTGATTATTTGTACAATTTGGAATGCTTACATCCTACTAATTAACATAGCTTTAACCTCATTTACTTAATCACCATGTTAAGACATTTGTGTTCAATACTTGATAGAAATGACTATTACCCTTGCAATATGCTACAGAGGTGAGGTCCAACCATTAAGCCCCTGTCTCTAAAACTACACCCCTCCCTTCACATTCTCCGCCCCTTCCCAAAATTTCTGTGCCCTTCATACTGTGGTATTGTTGTGATTCATCTCTCCTATGAAAGTGTGAGTGATTATAAATTATCTTTATATTAGTACTGAGAAGATTAGAATATTTTTTGCCATTCCTGAGATCCTTTACTAAGAAGAATATTTTTAAGTTCCATGCATGTAAAAATAAAAAAGGTTACGTCTCCTTCTTTTTAAAATGTTGTGTGGTATTCCATGGTTATATATATATATATATATATATATATATATATATATCACAATTTATTGATCCATTCAAGGGTTGATGCACACTTGGGCTTCTTTCAAGACTTGGCAATTATGAATTGAGTTGCAATGTAAAATCTGGTGCATATATCTTTGTTGCCAATTGATTTTTGGTCTTTTGGATATACAACTAGTAGAGGAATTGCATAATCAAATGGCAGGTCTACATTGAGATGCAACGTACTTCCGTTCCCACCAGTAGTGCAGAAGTGTTCCCTTTTCTCCACATCCTCACCAACATCTGTAATTTTGGGATTTTGTGATGTGGGTTACTCTTACTGGAATTAGATAATATATCAAAGTAGTTTTGGTTTGCATTTCTCTGATGAATAAAGATAATGAGCATTTTATCATGGGTCTGTAGATCATGAACTTGTCTTCATAAGAAGCCTCTATTCTTGCACAGAATGAAATGGGAACACTTGTTCTTTTCCTATTAATAAATTTGTCTTTTCTGTGGATTCTGCTTATTAGACCATTGCCAGAAATAATAACCTGCAAAAATTATCTCCCATTCTGAGGGCTTTCTACCTGCTTTGTTTCCTGTGTTCTTGTCTGTGCAGAAGTTTTTTAGTTCGATAAGATTGCAGTAATGTATTTTTCATGTTGCTTCAATTTCCCTGGGGTCATCCTCATGAAGTTTTCTCCCAGGCGAATTTTTTCAAGTGTTTCCCTCCACTCTCATGTCTTATGTTAAAGTCCTTTAATCAGTGGGAGTCAACTTTTATTAGGAGACTAACATGTGGGTCCAATTTCAGTCTTCTACAACTCAACAGCCATGTCACCCAGCACCATTTGTTAAATAGGGAATCTCTCTACCCATTTGTATTTTTCATAGGCTTATAAAAGATCAAATGATGACAAGTGTCTGGATTTATCTCTTGGTTTTCAATTACGTTACATATATCTACCTCTCTATTGTTATGCCAGTTCAATGTTGATTTGATCACTATAGTTTTATAGTATGATCTGAAGTCTGGTAGCTTGATACCCCCTGACATTTTTTTTTCTGATTAATGTTTTTGCTACTTGAGGTTTATTCTGTTTCCATATAAAAAGAATTATTAATTATTTCACATCTTTGAAGTATGTCAGAGGTACTTTAATAGGGATTACAGGAGATCTATAGATTGGTAGGAGGAGTATGATTGGGAAAGGGATAGACGTTTAGCTCAGATCTCCTGGAACAACAGGTGAGAGTGTGTGGGCTAGATATTTCCTGGCATGCAGCATTAGTGTACACAGGCAGTGTGGAGTATGCTGCAAAGTGGTGGATTACTGTACTTGGAATGTAACCCGGATCAGCGAAGTCTGCCAGAAAAATTTCTGTGCCACTGCTGAAGCTATGGCCAGTAGTAGTGGCAACCAGCCCCTCTCACATGGAGGACTATTATTCCCAGTTCGTAGTGAAACTAAGTGTTGTGTGGAAAGATTGGTGAAGTGTGGACTGCTGAGTGGAATCTGACTGCCAGAAAGGGGAGCCATTTGGTGCTGTGCCACTGGGGCTAGGCAGCCAGTGACACAATCAGGGGGAAAGGATCCTGCCTAGGAAGCAGATATATTTTGAACTTTTGGAAATGGTGACTGCCACAGGCACCTTTTCCTACAGGCCAGGTGTGGCGATTTGAGTCTCACCTGTGGGAAGACATCCTTCACCCCCAAATGGTCCAGGATACCCTGCATTTCACAGAAACTGTTGCAAGGAGAGTTTGTGCAACCTGCCTATGAAGATTTTTTGAGATCAGTGAAATCAACAGTTCGGCGGGATCCAGGAGGTTGAGCACAATGGCAAGCAGGATAGACGTTTAGCTCAGCTCTCCAAGAACAACAGCTTTTTTGTTGTTTATTTGTTCATTTTGTTTCAACGTGTCTTGTGTTTTGCTAAATCCTCAGGTTGGCGATTTTCCCTAACTCTAATTTTTACATTCAGTAGGAACAAGGGGGTTTTGGGGATGATGACTGACTGGAGCCAGATTTCAACAGAAGCTCCAGTCCAGAGGAAGAGATAATGGCCAGAAGGAACACAACAAAGCTGAAGGGTGGGAGTCGAACTCAGGGAATAGATAGATAATTGCACATTTTCTCTGTTGAGGCAAGCTGCAAATCCAAGGAAACAAATTTCAGGTACATAATTCATCCCAAAGAGGACATGTGTCCATCCTCTCCCCCCAAATAGTTGCTTACTTGCTGTGGAATCTCTATTACTAAACAGTGACCTGTGGTTTGCTTTTTTCACCCCACCGGAGCGACTTGCTGAAAGCTGGGACTCCTTCTCCAGAGTGTCCCTGCTGTAAGAATAGGAATTCCCTTGTCTGGCAGGAAGTTTTAACAAATATTTTCCCTGCCACATGGAACTTCCAGTGTACCCTTCTCCCCTTGCCTGGTGGTATAGAAGTCCAAACTTTACAAAGACCAGAATGTTCACACTTCATGGCTAGGCCTGGGCATTGCACAGTTGCGTCATCCTAGTTACACTGTATCTTTATATACAGTAACAGTGTAGAAAGTCACAGAGGAGAAGCTGTCTGGCCTGGCTCTGAGAAAGTGTACCTCAAAAGCAGGCAGAAGCTTGGTTCTTTGTGTGATGGGTGGAGACTTGGGAAATGCTGAGGTGTGCAAACCAAAGTGTAGTTAACTCTCACCCGACATCAGCATTAATAGAGTTATCCTTCTGTGGTCTAATTATGAAGATTCACCTCCCCAGCTCTGTGGTCTGCCAGAGGGAACGAAACATGACACTATAGGGATATCAGAGTTACAGAACAGTGGTGGCAAATGTGCAGTGGCCGAGGGAGAAATATATTTGCTGTCTGGATATCTTCAGTTTTAGATTGAGCTCAGGTGGGACTCTGCCCAGTTGTCATTGAGTCCCTGAAGCATGCAGGCTTCAGTTTCCCCTGATGGCTGGTGGCAAGGGTTGGTGGCTGAGAGGAACAGGCATTGACTTTACTTTGACTCTGTCAGGCACAAATCCCGGGCACATTTGTTTATTGAATGGACCTGGGCCACAGAGACTGGATTGATGGAGACTGACATTGGGGTTACCAGAGACTGGGGTTACCAGATTCCAGTGGTGAAGGGGGAACAAGATGGGGAAAGAAATATCAGCCCCCTTGTTCAAAACCTTCCACTATATGGGAATTTCTGACACTTCGGAGAATGGGAGCAAGCCACAATTGAGCTACCAGTAGTATCCCAATAGCTAGTTTCTGGAGACATTTTGAATTCTCCAGCTAGAGAATGGGTGCTGATTGGGACAATTGGTTTAGAACTCTTGAACTGGACAAATCAACTGAGGACCTTCCAAGGTGCTACCCTGGTTCTGTTGTATTGGGAAGGATTGATTTTCCTCTTCCACTTGTTGGCTGTGGCAGGTGGGATGTCTTAGTTGCTTGTATTTTTCCACAGTTGAGACTTCAACCCAGAGTCACTGATTCACTAGGAATGGACACAGATCAGCTGAATACAAGACATATTGACCTAGACCTACCACATGAAGCAGGTACCCAAAGTCTCAGGCTATAGTACTGTATGGGTCCTTTGCAAAGGTATAGAGGAAAAGCTGCAGTCACCACTTCCAGCTCCTTGGTAAAGAGCTGGTTAACCACAACCCAAGAAGCCCCCAATCCAATCTCACCTTATCTGCTCCTCTAGCCAAATAATGAAAAACAGTCATGGGGCAGAATCAGTGGAAAAACTCTGGCAGCATGAATATTCAGAACAGTTTCATGTCTTAAGTTTAAGTCTTTAATCCAGTGAAAGTCTATCTTAGTTAATGGTGAGAGGTGTGAGTTCAGTTTCAGCCTCCTACAGGTTGCTAGCCAGTTCACCCAGCACCATTTGTTAAATAGAGAGTCTTTTCCCCACTGAAAGTTTTTAGTTGGCTTGTCAAAAATCAAGTAACGGTAAGTAGCTAGATTCATCTCTTGGTTCTCTATTCTGTTCCAAACATCTACCTCTCTGTTTTTGTGCCAGTACCATGCTGTTTTGATAAATATTGATTTATAGTAGAGTCTCATGTCTGGTAGCATGATTCATCCGGCTTTGTTTTTATGTCTAAGTAATGTCTTGGCTATTCAAGTTTTTTTCTGATTCCATATAAAATGAAGTATTATTTTTTCAAGATCTTTAAAATATGACAAGGGAGCTTTAATACGAATTGCATTAAAACTGTATATTGCTTTGGATAGTATGGACATTTTAACAATGTTGATTCTTCTTAACTATGAGCATGGTATGTTTTTCCATTTGTTGACATTTCAGCTATTTCTTTTTTTTTTTTTTAATAATTTTATTGAATCATAATTATGTACATTGGTGCAATCACAGGGCACGATTCATATACATTCAGAAATATTTTGATCATACTGTTACAGATATTTCTTTTCTTAGAGTTTCATCGTTCTTTTATACATATCTTTCAAGTCCTTTGCTAAGTAGACTCCCAAATATTTCATCTTCTTTGGCACTTCTGTGAAACAAATAGAGTCCTTGACTGTGTTTTCGGCTTGACTATTATTGGTATATATAAAGGATACAGATTTATGAGTTTTGATTTTGTAACCTGAGACACTGCTGTATTCCTTGATCATTTCCAAAAGTTTTATCATAGAATCCCTGGTGTTTTCAAGATATACAATCATATCATCTGCAAAGAGTGAATGTTTAATCTCTTCTGACCCTATGTGGATACAATTGATCACCTTTTCTTCCCTCATTGCAATGGCTAAAACTTCTATTACAATGTTAAAGAGCAATGGAGACAAAGGTCAACCTGGCCTGGTTCCTCATCTAAGTGGGAATGATTTCACTTTAGCTCCATTCAATACGATATTGGCTGTGAGTTTGCTGTAGATAGCCTCCATCAGTTTAATAAATGTCCCTTTTATACCAATGTATTAAGTGTTCTGATCATTAAGGATGTTGGATATTATCAAAATCTTTGTCTGAGTCAATTGAGAGAATCATATGGTCTTTATTTTTAATTAGATTAGCTCACAGAACAAAATCCCCAAACCAGAGATGTTGGTGTGGATGTGAAGAAAAGGGAACACTTCTAGATTTCTGGTGGGAATACAAGCTAATATGTTCATTTTGGAAGGATGTTTGGAGAAGGAGAATACTCAGAGTTCTAAAACTAGAACTGCCATTTGATCCTATAATTCCTTTACCTGGTATATACCCAGAAGACCAAAAATCACATTATAACAAAGATACCTGCACCAGAATGTTTATTGCAGCCCAATTCATAATTGCTAAGTCATGGAAGAAGTCCAAGTGCCCATTGATTCAAGAATGGATTAATAAATTGTGGTACATATATACCGTGGAATATTATGCAGCCTTAAAGAAAGATGGAGACTTTACCTCTTTCACGTTTACGTGGATGGAGCTGGAACACATTCTTCTTAGCAAAGTATCTCAAGAATGGAATAAATAGTACTCAGCTCTACTATGAAGGTAATTTGTAGCTTTCTTATGAAGGCTATAACCCAATTGTAGCACAATATGGGGAAAGGGGGAAGGGATTGGTGGGGCTGGAGAAGATGGGTTGAGAGAGGATAAATGGTGAGATAACACTTGTGGTACATCTTAGAAGGGTACAGGTGAAACTTACTAAATGCAGAATACAAATGTTTTCATACAATAACCAAGAAAATCCCACGAAGTTTATGTCAAACAGTTGGATTAAAATATGTCAGATTGTATATGAAGCCAGCACATTGCACCCCATGTTTACACTAATGTACACAGCTATGATTTAAAAAAATATATGTAAATCTATGAATATAATAAATCACATAAAAATTTAAATGTCAAAGACCAAATGATTCTCTCAATTGATGCAGATAATGCTTTTGATAATATTCAACATCCTTTTATGTTCAGACCAGTTAAGAAAATAGGTATAGAATGGACATTTCTTAAACTGATACAGGCCATCTACTGCAAGTCTCCAGCCAATATTATATTGAATGGAGTAAAATTTAAAACATTTCTACTCAGATCAGGAACCCAGCAAAGTTGCCCCTGATCTCCATTGTTTTTTAACATTGTAATTTAAGTCTTAGCCATTGCAATCAGGCAGGAGAAGGCAATCAAGGGTATCCATATTGGATCAGAATAGATCAAACTTTTGCTCCTCACAGGTGATATGATCATGTGCCTGGAAAACTTCAGGGACTCAACCATGAAACTCTTACAAGTGAAAAAGGAATACAGCAGTGTCTTAGGCTACAAAATCAATATCACAATTCAGTGGCATTCATACACCAACAATAGTCAAGCTGAAAAAACAATCATGGACTCTATTCCTTTTACAGTGGTGCCAAAGAAAATGAAATATCTGGGAGTGTACCTCACATAGTATGCAAAAGATCTCTATAAAGAGAAATATGAAACTATGGGAAAGGAAATAGCCAAAGATGCCAACAAATGTAAAAACATGTCATGCCCATGGCTAGGAAGAATCACCATTGTTAAAATGCCCATACTACCCAAAGGAACCTAAAGATTTAATGCAATCCCTGTTAAAGCACCTCTATTATACATTAAAGATCTGGAAAAACTAGTACTTCATTTTATATGGAAACAGGAAAAGCCTTGAATAGCCAAGACATTACTCAGAAATAAAAGCAAATCAGGTGATATCAAACTAGCAGACTTCAGACTATACCATAAATTTATAGTGATCAAAACAGCATGGTATTGTCACAAAAAAAGAGCTGTAGATTTATGGAACACAATTCATAACCGAGAAATGACTCAAGACACTCATCATCATTTGACCTTCAATAAGCCTATCAAAAATTTAAATTGGGGAAAAACTCCCTATTTAACAAATGATGTTGGGTGAATAGGTTGGATACTGTAGAAGACAGAAACTGGACCCACACATTTCATCTCTAACAAAAATTTACTCCTACTGGATAAAAACATAACCTATGAAATGAAACCATAAAGATTCTTGGAAAGAGTGCAGAGGAAATGTTTGAAGAAATTGGCCTGGGAGAAAACTTTATGAGGAGGACCCACAGGGAAATTGAAACTATACCAACAATACATTACTGGGATTTGATCAAACTAAAAGCTTCTGCACTGCCAAGAACACAGTAAGTAAAGCAAGTAAACTGCTTTCAGAATGAGAAAGGATATTTGCAGGTTATGTTTCTGTCAAAGTTTTGAAAATGAGAATCCACAGAGAACACAAAATTAATAAGAAAAGAATAAGTGATCTAATTTCACTATGGGGAAGAGACTTGAACAGAAGCTTCTCCAAAGAAGACAGGTGCATGGTCTACATTCACATGAAAAAATGCTCATCAACTTTAATCATCAGAGAAATGGAAATCAAAACCACTTTGAGATATCATCTCACTCCAGTAAGAGTAGCCCACATAACAAAATCCCAAAACTACAGATGCTGGCATGGGTGTGGAGAAAAAGGAACACTTCTCCCATGCTGCTTGGAATGCAAACTAATACATTCCTTTTGGAAAGAACTTTGGGGAACACTCAGGGATCTAAAAATGGACCTGCCATTGGATCCTGCAATTCCTCTACAGGGAGTATATCCGAACTACCAAAAATCACTTTTCAAAAAAGATAATTTGCACCAGATTATACACTGCAGCTCAATTTGTAATAGCCAAGTCATCTAAGAAGCCAAAGTTCCCATTGACCCATTAATGAATCAATAAATTGAGGTATATGTATACCATGGAATACTATCCCACCTCACAAAAATGGAGCCTTTACATTTTTCTGTTTACATCAGTGGACCTGGAACTTATTATCTTGAGTAAAGTATCTCAAAAATGGAGGAAATATTATCCAATGTACTCAGTACTTTTATGAACCAACTTATATTTACTCACAATTTCTTATGAAACATAGAATACAAGTATAGCCAAGGATGAAGGAGAGAAATGGAGTGGGAAGTGAGGGGGTGGGGGAGGTTTGACAGAGGGAGGTTAAATGGAAGTACCACACCTATGGATAATACTTCAAGGGTACAAGTCAAATCTGTCACATGTAGAATGTAAATGTCTTAACACAATAATCAAGTAAAGGAGGTGAAAGCTATGATAATAGGTTTTAATGTAAGAACTTCAGATAATAGAAAAAAAACAACACATTGTAACCCTCATATGCATAAATGTATTCACGATCTATGTGTGTATGACTTAATTAAGAAAATAAATAAATCTGTAGATGGCTTTTAGAAGTATGAACATTTTAACGATGTTGATTTTTCCTAGCCATGAGCACGGTTACATTTGATAACATCTTCAGCTATTTCTCCTTTCAGAGGTTTGTAGTTCTCGTTATAGAGATCTTTCACATACTTTTTTAGATGCACTCCCAGATATTTCATCTTCTTTGGTACGATTGTGATAGAGTCTTTTGGGACTCAAATACAAAACTCCTAGAAGTGATCAAGGAATACAGCAGCTTCTCAAGATACAAAATCTCCATTCTTTCCTTTCTTTCATAACTTTCTTTCTTCTATCACTCTCCTCTACACCTTAAGGAAAGCTTCTCTAGTAACAAACAAACAAAATATACAAGTGATAACTGAATGTGTAGTCTTTATCTCTGTATTTGAAATGGGTGAATTGGAGTAATAAGAAAAATATATATATACAAGTGATCCCTGAAAGTGTAGTCTTGATATCTGTACTTGAAATGCATAAATTGTGTAGAGTGTGAATTATATCTGGCTATAGTTGTTATTTTTTAATTCACAGGTTGGTATCTATGGGGAAAATAGAGAAAAACTTTCACCAAAACTTAAGCATGGCTGAGTACCATACCTGACACCTATAATCACAACAATTTCAGATACCGAGTCAGAAAATTCCTAGAAGCTAAGGGGTTTCAGGCCAGAATGAGCAACTTATTAAGATCTCACATGTCCTGAATATAAGTGCAAAACTTCCCCAGCAGAGGTAGCATGGCCGTGTACTCTCAATTGCTGAGAACAATGTCAGGAGAATCACTTGAGGTTAGCATCTTGCATTTCCTTGAGCTATGATGGTACCAATGTATTTTTCTGGGGCAAAGGGGAAAATATAGTATGAACTCTAGAAGATATATACCATATAAGTGCAGGAAATGTCTGGTAACATACAATATATTTTATACATATATAAAATAATTTATTTTTAATTTATTACCAGGATTGCCAGTCTAGCTTAATATGAGAAAGTCAACCAATGGAACACAGAACCTAAATAGAAGCAATAAAAAAAACCACACAGTCACCTCAAAAGACACAAAAAAAGACTTTTGACAGAGACCACATATCTTGTTGATAAAAAAAAATGTTAAAAATCTTAGATTAGAAGGGAGGATCTTCAGGACTACTAATGGGATTTACAGATGATTGTATACATATAATGTGCTATATTTACATGTTGGAATATTTTTCGACAAGCCAAAGGAATGAAGTGGACATTTATGTTACAATGGAAATGAACCTTAAAATTATTGTGATAAGGGAACAAGACAAGTTATAAAAGACCACACAGAGCATGACTGAACTCATACAAAAGACATGAATTAGTCAAGGGAGTTTGATGCCTCCTTGCCAACTACAAAGTGTAGACTATGAATGTCTTAATACCTTAACTAAGAAAAGGCAGTGAAGGCTAAGGGTGAACTACTTATTTAAATAAAGCTACTTCAGAATATTTTCCAAAATATGAGATACTCAAAAGTTTCACAGCATAATAAGGACTCAGGTCATGCATATACCTGAGAGACACTCAACCCTATCTCCCTGCTCACATACAGGCTACCTTGAAATGACCTGGAAGAAACATTGTTCCATCCTACCGAAGATGTCATTTTCTTTATCCTTAAAGAAAAGTCTACCACCTACCCCTGGGTACAGTGCTGTGACATCATCATATCTAACTGCAATCACAAACTCCTGGGCTCCACAGAATTTATTTTTTTTCAGCACTGTGCCAGGGCCCATGTTGGAAACTGCCACCTCAGGTATATGGGGCTGTCGCCCTACACTTCTTCTTTTTTTTAATATTAAATCACAGCTGTGTACATTAATGCAATCATGGGGTGCAAGGTACTGCTTTCATATACATTCTGAAATATTTTCATCAAACTGGTTAACATAGCCTTCATGGCATTTTCTTAGTTACTGTGTTAAGACATTTATATTCTGCATTTAGTAAGTTTCATCTGTACCATTCGAAGATACACCGTAGGTGTGGTCCCATCAATTACTCTCCCTCCACACATCCTCATCCATCTCCTCCCATCCCTTGCCCCTTTCTACATATTCTTGTGCTATAATTGGGTTATAGCCTTCATATGAAAGCTATAAATTAGTTCCATAATAGGACTGAGTACATTGGATACTTTTTCTTCCATTCTTGAGATACTTTGCTAAGAAGAATGTGTTCCATCTCCATCCATGTAAACATGAAAGAGGTAAAGTCTTCATCTTTCTTTAAGGCTGCATAATATTCCATGGGTTACATATACCACAATTTCTTAATCGATTCATGGATTGATGGGCACTTGGTCTTCTTCCATGACTTAGCAATTCTGAATTGGGCTACAATAAACATTATGGTGCAAATATCTTTGTCATAATGTGATTTGGGGTGTTCTGGATATATACCTAGTAGAGGAATTATAGGATCGAATGGCAGGTCTATTTTTAGATCCCTACAAATTCTCCAAACTTCTTTCCAAAATGAATATATTACTTTGCATTCCCACCATCAATGTAGAAGCTTTCACTTTTCTCCACATCTACGCCAAAATCTCTGGTTTGGTGAGTTTGTGATGAGGGCTAATCTTACTGGAGTTAGATGATATCTCAAAGTAGTTTTGATATGCATTTCTCTTATGATTAAGGATGATGAGTATTTTTTCATGTGTCTGCAGGCCATGTGCCTGTCTTCTTCAGAGAAGTTTCTCTTCAAGTCCCTTTCCCACTCTGAGATGGGATCGCTTGTACTTTTCTTGCTAATACATTTCAGTTCTCTGTGGATTCTGGTTATTAAACCTATTTTGGAGACATAATCTGCAAGTATCTTCTCCCATTCTGAGGGCTATCGGCTTCCTTTACTTACTGTGCTCTTGGCTGTGGAGAAACTTTTTAGTTTGATCATGTCCCAGTAGTGTTGCTGCTTCAATTTCCCAGGATGTTGCTTCAATTTCCCAGGATGTCCTCCTCATAAAATATTCACCCAGGCTGATACATTCAAGAGTTTTCCTTGCACTTTATTCTAGTACTTTTATAGTTTCATGTCTTATTTTTAAATCTTTAATCCAGTGAGAGCTTATTTTAGTTAAGGCTGAAAGTTGTGGGTCCAGTTTCACCAGCACCCTACTCTTGATGCCACAGCTGCTGCTCGGGAGCTCAACAGATCTTAATGTCTCAGCCTCCTGAGCATCTATGATTCCAAGTGCTCCACCCACCTTTACTACCCAAAGCGCTAGGATTATAGGCATGATCCAACACTCCAGACCTTGAAGTAAGTATATTTTTCAAATTATGGTTTGTAGCAGCAGTGGAGCTTCATTCCTGTCATCTTGGCACTCAGGCTGGCCCAGTCAGTTGGATTGTCTGAGCTTCTGAATTGGCGACCAGCCTGAGAACTAGTGAGATCTCCATCACTGAAGAATAAAAACCAGATCTTATGCAGTCATAAAGAGTCCCACCTGAGGGAATAGATTCATTTTTTGCAACATGTGAAGTTTGCTGTGAGTTTTGATACCAGGAGCAATTGTGTATTGAACGTGTGTCCCAACATAATTCTTCTATTTCCTATATGGCCATGAAGCCAAAAGTTTGGACACACCTGGCCCAGAGGTCTGGAATGTTGGAACTTTTCAGATAGGCTGATATTTCCCATGATCATCATAAATAACTAGAGGTATGGAGTACACTACTGGACACATTACCTAACCATATTTCGAGAGAGAACCTTCAATGAGACATCTACCATCAAATACAAACCTATTCCAGTGAAAGAAGTTAAATCTCATGAAAAGTAGAATGGAGAGTTCTAATCATGAAGGGATGCTGAATATTATCAAAAGCTTTTTCTGCATCAATTCATAATTACTAAGTCATGGAAGAAGCCCAAATGCCCATCAACCCACGAATGGATTAATAAATTGTGGTACATGTAGACCATGGAATATTATGCATTATGCAGCCTTAAAGAAAGATGGAGATTTCCTCTTTCATGTTTACATGGATGGAGCTGGAACATATTCTTCTTAGCAAAGTATCTCAAGAATGGAAGAAAAAGTATCCAATTTACTCAGCCCTACTATGATGCTAATTTATAGCTTTCATATAAAGGCTATAATCCAACTATAGCACAAGAATATGGGGAAATGGGCATGGTAGGTTGCGGTAGAGGGAGGGTAAGTGGTGGGGCTACACCTACAGTGCATCTTAGAAGGGTACAGGCAAAACTTACTAAATGCAGGATACAAATATCTTAACACAATAAGTAAGAAAATGCCACGAAGGCTATGTTAAACTGTTTGATGATAATATTTCAAGTTGTATATGAAACAAGCACATTGCACCCCTTGATTGCACTAATGTTCACAGCTATGATTTAATAATAAAATAGTAAAATAAATAAAATCATGACTGAAAAGTAGAATGGAGAATTGTGTGATTTCATGTCTATGAAATCACTGTCTGATCTTTGGGCTCAGGTTCTTGTTCTGTAACTTCCTAGTGAAGCACTATTTACAAACCATAATCTACTTACATACAAAACCACGATGTGAAAAGGAAAGGGTTTTTTAATCTATTGACCGTATATACAAATTTTTGGAAGGAGAAATTGAGTGAGGAGAAAAGAAACCTACTCTTTTGTAACAGTTTTAACTGAAGGAGAATTCTAAATAGCCACTACACATGCTTAGCAGGAAAAAAGTTAAGCTTAAAGATGGTAACCCAGGGCAACACCAATTGCGATGTCATTCACGGTGACCATGTTGTGACTTCATCCTGTAATGTCCTGGGATCCAGGCTTCTGGTAAAAAATAATAAATGTTCTTTTCTGATGACTTCAGCTTGTATCCCTCAAGTGTTTAAACAAGGAGACATTTTAGCCCTCCATCCACAGACAGAGAAGTAATCTATCATTTGTAAATTATTGATTCTATTAACGGTTGAGATTCCTGGCACTAGGCTGACACAAAATTTGAGATTTTTGTACAGATGTGTGACTCAAGCTGCATCAGAGCTGACAAAAGTTCATGGAATGACAAGTAGGATGCTTTTTATTTTTTCCTTGAGAAAGGGTTTCACTTTGTTACCTTCATTAGAGTTCAGTGCTATCACAGCTCACAGCAAGCTCCTAATCCTGGGCTTAGGCAATTCTTTTCCCTCAGCCTCTCAAGTAGCTGCACCTACAGGCATCCTCCACAACACTGGGGTGTTTATTCTTGCAGTTTGCCCAGGGCTGGGTTCAAACTCAATACCCTTGTTATATGGGCCTGGTGCCCTATCCACTGAGCCACAGGCAATGCCCGTGTGATGCTATTTCAAGGAATTGTTTGACACCTACCATAAAACATCCATTGGAGGGAAGCTTACAAATTTACAATGCCTGGCTATAGCCTAAATTTGATCATAGCTTCACAGGTCTTAAGCACTTCTACCTTGCTTGAACCATCAAGGTTATTCTGTTCTTTTTGGATGATGAACATATTTGTTGCCTGGTTTGTCAGTTTGTCTGTGCATGGTTGTGTGTATGAGTGTTTTGAGATATGGTTTCTGAATGTGGCCCATGCTAGTCTTTAGTGTCCTCAGCCAAGATCACAGCAACATCTAACTGCAGGATTAAGGCAATCTTCCTGCCTGAGACTCGCATGAGACTAAGAATACAAATGCCTGTCATAATGCCTAGATAATTTTTAACTTTTTAGTAGAGACAGAGTCTGAGTCTTGCTCTGTCCATTCTCAACATCCCCTCATTCCAGAACTCCACTCATCTCAGCCTGCCAGAAGGCTAGGATTATACGTGTAAGCCACGAAGCTTAATCACTTTATCTTTCTTTGTTTCCCTCCCTCCCTCCTTACCTTTGGCCCTCCTTCACTTTTTCCTTCCTTCCTCCAATTCTCTCTCTCTCATTTGCTGTCTATCTCCATTGTCTTCCTTCCATAATTCTCTTCTTTATTCTATCACTCTCCTCTACACCTTAAGGGAAATTTCTCTATTAAAAGGCAAACAAACTATACAAGTGATACCTGAATTGTAGTCTCAATCAGTATACTTGAAATCATCGAATTATGGAGTGTGTGAATTATATCTGAATATAGTTGTTAATTGTTATTCCCCAACTTGTTATTTATGAGGAAAATTGAGAAAAACCACGGAAACATAAGCATGGATGAGGACCATATCTCACACCTATAATTTGAGCATATTCAGATGCCAAGGCAGAAAGATCACTGGAAGCTAAGGGATTTCAGACCAGATTGGGCAACATAGTAAGACCTCCCTTGTCCAAGAAATAAGTGTAAAATTTCCTCACCAGTGGTGGCATGGGGCTACTGAGAAGCATAAACACAAGAGGATCACTGGAGGTTAGCAACTTGCATTTACTTGAACAAAGATGATACCAATTATTTTTCTTGGGTGAAAGGAGAAACACAGGATCCAATCTACAAGATATATACTGTATAGTTTCAGGAACAGTCTGATCACATACAAAATATTTTATACATGTATCCTATATGGGATTTATTATCAAGATTGCTAGTCCATCTATATGTGGGATAATCAACTAATGGAACACACTACATTATTAGTTCCAATAAGAAAAACCAAATGATTGCCTCACAAGACCCGAAAACGATTTTGACAGAGGCAATGTGTCCTGCTGATATAATCTTTTAAAATCTTAGAAAAGTGTCAATAAGGTTGATAAAAATATCTCAGATTGCATGTGAAGCCTGCACACTGTACCTCAAGAATGAACTAATGTACACAGCTATGATTCAATAAACAAAATAAAAATAAAAATAAAAATAAATCTTAGAAAAGAATGGAACATCTTCAGGACTACTAATGGAATTTACAGATGATTATGTATATATATATATATATACACACACATATATATATATATAACATGCTATGTTCACATGATGAATTATTTTTTAATCATCTAAAGGAATGAAGTGCACATTTATGTTACAATAGAAATTAACCTTAAAAACATTATGATAAGGGAATAAGGCCACTTAAAAAAGACCACACCTACGGTGCATCTTAGCAGGGTACTGGGGAAACTTATTAAATGTAGAGTATCAATGTCTTTATATAGTGATCAAGAAAATGCCATGAAGGCTATCTGTAACAGTATGATCAAAACATTTCTGAATGTATATGAATC
>CAUYON010076564.1:0-34997 GCA_963573935.1 Arctocebus calabarensis
ATGTTCCAGCTCCATCCATGTAAACACAAAAGAGGTAAAGTCTCCATCTTTCTTTAAGGCTGCATAGTATTCCATGGTATACATGTACCACAATTTATTAATCCATTCGTGGGTCGATGGGCATTTGGGCTTCTTCCACGATTTGAAGTGAGTTTTCAGCTTTGGACCTTTGCTATTTAACTATAGCATCTTCACTGAAGACAACCTCATGATCTCTGCTTGGGCAATTCCATTGAGCCATTTCCTATTATACAGAAAATCAAAAAAACAATCTCTTGTCCCTTTAATTACTGGCCTCAGGTGGGAATGTAGGTTTTAATTCCCTCCAAGAGTGAGGGGATTTTAAAGAGAGAGCTTGTAAAACATTTTTGCTATTTTACAGGGGCTTTACCTCTTTACATATTCTCCACTGTCAATTTTGCCCTTCCATAAATGTGGGAGCAGGGGCAACATAGTCATTTATTTGTGGTGATGTTTTAGATGAGCCATTTATACTTGTTTATGCCATTGCCAAAGCTTTGACAGGGGGGTTTCAAAAATAAATATTACCAGGTTAAAAAAGGGCATAAGCAATAGCTTAAACCATGTCTCAATCATGCATTTTCTCATAAAATCCAGTTTTAACAAAAATCCCTGTTAAGTCAGTTTAGCAAGAACCCTCAACCCATAATAACTGATCATCTTCAAGTCTGATGAGGTTTCCTATCTACTACCGTCCCCTAGGTAATGTCTGGTCACCCTAGCCTGTTCTCTGCAAGAATCTTATTAGGTTGGAGTCCCCTTTGCTCCTGTTGTTATGTCTTAGTGATTTTTTTTTTTAATATACTGACATTTCTATGACTTGACTGTAAATTTCCACTGCCAGTTTTGTTGGAGTTGAACTCTGTCTTTCTCTCCCACTATAAAATCCAATGCCATGGTTCCTATATTTTTTGTGATGGCCCTGAATAAAGCCAGCTCCTACTATGCTATAGCAAGTATCACTAAATACATTTTCTCTTTAACAATATACATGAAATTAGTTTTGCTTCTACATTCAGTGGTTCAATAAATGTCCTCATATTATTATTTTCATGTACTGATGCTTTTAGTTTGATAGGGTCTAGAACTTAACTATAGATGATTGAGAGATAGATAGATAGATAGATAGGGTCTAGAACTTAACTATAGATGATTGAGAGATACATAGATAGATAGGGTCTAGAACTTAACTATAGATGATTGATAGATAGATAGATAGATACATAAATACATACATAGACAGACAGACATACAGATAAATATCTCCTCTAAACTAGGTTATTCGTCACTGTAGAAGATTAGCCTTGCTGTTTGTGGCTTCACTTCAGGTAGATGTTACTTCTGGGCTTGGATCCAAGTGATGCTGACTTTATTCATAGGTAATCCTCTCTCAGAAGAATGTGTTTTCTACCTTTGTGGATAATCAAAGATACATGCCCCCAAGTTCCTACAGCAGTTTCAGAAGAGGAGCTCCAGAAGGGAGAGTTGTCAGCAAGGACAGGTTTGGTAGACTTTGTGCTTAGTCTCCCTGGGGCTCTACTTTGCAAGAACATCATTCACCATGCAATAAAATGTTTGATGATGTTTTTATTGTTGTTTAAAAGTCAGTTGACATTTTTTTCCCAAATGATTGAGGTATAATAATAAGGCTGCCTGGCTTGTGGCAGTCCTGACAATGGTCTTCTGGGGCTTATCTTGGCCTGCATATTTGGCTGAAGAGAAAAATACCCTCAGTTAACTTATTGTGACTTGCGAATCACATATAATGCCTTAGAAGTCTGACAAATGAACACTGTTAATTGAGCACATGCTACTTGCTAGGCACTTAAAAAAATAAGATCTTGAGTGGTACCTGTGGCTCAGCAAGTAGGGCACCGACCCCACATACTGAGGGCTGCAGGTTCAAACCTGGCCCCGGCCGAACTGCATCAAAAATTAGCTGGGCACTGTGGCGGATGCCTGTAGTCCCAGCTACTTGGGAGGCTGAGGCAAGAGAATTGCTTGAGCCCAAGAGCTGGAGGTTGCTGTGAGCTGTGAGTCCACAACACTCCACCGAGTGCGATAGAGTGAGACTCTGTCTCCACAAAAAAAAAAAAAAAAAAAAGATCTTATTGTATATGAAAACAAACCTGGGAAATGGGAATCAGCATAAGATAATATTTTGTTGTTATTGAGGAAAATAATTCTCAAGCTGGCAAAATTACTTTTCTAAGCCTGTATATGCTAATATGTGGCCAAGCTAAAGTTTGAACTCACAAATTTATGGCTTCTAATTTATTTTTCTTGAAACATTATACTACTTAATATTGGGGGAATTGACAGTAGCAAATGGAGTCTCTATGTTAGCTGTAATGATTGAGTGGATATTAGATAGGTATTGATACAGTTCAATTATTTCTTAAGCCTATTTTTTGAGTTATGTCTGTTATAGGCAACATCATTTATCCTTCAGTTGTTGAGAATAATCATGACTGTATTAAACGCTGATTTCATCTAAGTACATTTTCTGTCGCTTTCTCTATTTTCCATTTTCTTCCTTTCTTTCTTTTTTTTTTTATAAATATAGAAGTGGTGGGTTATCAATTCTCAGCTGAAAGGGTCACTATTAATCTTGAGAGCAGTTTTCCTGATCGAAGGCACCTAGATACGAGTGGCAAGCATCCAGGAATTGGAGAATACACATTCTCCGGATTTTATGCTCAATAGCATCTCTTCTGTATTCATTTTCCTTTCTTATCATGGATTTCCAATTCCACCTTTTTATGCATTCTCCACCCTACCCTCTCCGCCCTGGCTTACCTTTCATCTCGTATAGCTTATTTTCTAGAGAAGTATTTGACCTCTGCTCTGAAATCATTATTCTATTTTTCTTTTCCACTTAGCCAGCACACTAATTATTCCAAATTCTATGGTTCCTGCTTCAGACCCTCTCAGGCTTCTCATCTTTTACGCAGCTCCCTACAAGCTGGCACTGTGGTACGATGATGCTCATTTGACTGTTTATGCCTCTATCTCTGACCTTTTTCCCCAAACCTTTTAAAAGTGCCACTTCCTAAGCACCCTCTGACAAATCTTCTGATCAATTTATTATCTCTCTTATGGTCCCCTTAACCATTGCATTTACCTTCTGTTCCTTTTAAGTCCATATTTTCTTCAATTCTTTGTTCAGTAACATAGACATCTGAGCAGAGATAAATAAAAATAAAAATTAAAAAACCCATTTAACAGTCACTAGCACCAGGTACTTTGTTCGTTATTGTAGTGCTTTGTGGATTTTGAGGCATTGTCAGTAATTTTTCCAGTAATTTAAATGCCTAGATTAGTTGAGGTAGGAGTTGTATATCTCGTTTATGGGTTAATCAGAGTATAGGGAGGGAGCCATTAGGAGTTTAATCTTATTTCTTTTTTTCTCATGAAAAAACAACTTTTATATGGGGTTAGAAGGACTGAGTTACTTAGACTGTCAGGGTTTTTCATGTTGAGGCTGCTTTTATCATCAACAGTTCCCACAGGTGGATACTCAGGACTCAGAGCAGTAAGAGGAATGGGTTCCAATTCCACTCTGTGAAGTCTGTCATGAAGCGTCTGTCATGAAGTGTTTCCAGCATGGTATTAAACTTGCTTACATTAATAGTCTGGTAAAGTAGATCTTCATGTTCCCATTTTACCAAGCTGAGAAACAGGCAGGAAAATAAACATTTATCCAGTATATATTTTCTAGGCACTTTGCCTAAAGAACAAAGGACTTGCCCCAAGGCACATTGCTGTAAGGGGTGGAGCTAGAATTCCCTGTTTGTTCCACTGCCTTAAAGTGCCAATGGCCCCTAAGACCTGTAGCTTGTGGACTCATTGGGGAGGGAGAAATAAGGGATCAAGCCCTATTCTCCCATTTCCTCTCTGCCTCCTCATTCTTACCCTCCACTCCCTACAGCTCCACTTCATGATTGTGAATCTCCTTCAAATCTTCCCATCTTCCTCGGGCAAAACATTTATTCTTGTTCTGTCTTTGCCATGGCATCATTGTCTTCTCTATATTGGCTTCAGTCATCTCTGTAGCCTTCTCAGATTCTTGCTGATCTTATCCCAACAGCTCCAGCCTGAATCATCATAATGAAGGTTCTGTCTTTCCTATACGCACCATCAGAAAGAACCCTCTTCAACATAGTGGGGCTCCAAGTATGTGCTTAGGCAATGGTATAAGTTCTAAAGAATTTCCAGGTTCTTGAACTTTTTATCACTGCACCAGGTTTTCCATGAAGTATCAGATGTTGGGTTAAAATTGATTGGAATGGACCAATTTGAGTTGAGGTCAGGTGTTTAAAAAACATTCTCGTTTTCTAGGAGTTTCTCTATTGTCCTGAGGTTGAATCTTTTCTGTGAAGTTTTCTGTGCTTCAGTTTTCTCATGGTTGAAGGGAACAAGCAGATCTGGACTTCAAAAATAAGTAGAATGAGCAGTTCCAGGAGGCCCTGTCCTAATAGTGTCTGTACTGATGGCTGAAATACCAACAATAGTGAGAGAGTTTTGGTTATCACTTTTCCCCTCCTGCTTGAAAGCCCCCTCCACACTGGCAGGTCTACCCTGGAAGGATGTACAGGACTTTTGTATCCCCTTGGTAAAATATCTTATTTATATAACAAACACATAGTGCTTCCTATGTTCCAGATGCTACTTTAAGGCCTTTACAAATATAACTTCATTTAACCACATGAAGAAGGTGCTAGTACAAATCTCATATCAAAGATGAAGAAATTGAGAGAATTTAACTAACTTAGCTATCGTTCATCTGACCAGGAAGTGGCAGAGCTGGTGTTGGCACTCAAGCATTCTGGGTCCAGAGTCTTTGTCCTTAGCTATTGTGGTTTTTTTTCTCCTTAGCGCCATAATATAGACGCTTATAAATACTCATTTCTCTGAACTTTGTTTGTCAAAAGGCCTGCATCTCTGTCCATCCTTCTCTCCTGGGATGACAGCTACTCAAAAGTAGGGTTTTGGAGTTATTCATACTCTCTGGAAGGGAAGCTTGCTATGACCTGTTCACTGTTGAACCCTGGTGCTTACCATTAAGAGGGCTCTCAGTAATCACTGGTTAGAGAAATTAATACAGTGACACACAAAATAGTTTCCTATGTGTGTTAAAGAAATACGTGTATTTTGTGGTTGAGGGGTATGGTTTTAAGCCATATGCATTCTCAATACCTAGACTTATAAATTATAATGATATTCATTGCATTGTTCATATTTAACGACTATGTAGTGAATGTTTATGGCTATACTTTTCCTCCCACCATTTTAGCAATTATAGAACCATTACAGATGGACTGCTGGGTGATAAAGACATAGATTATTGCAGACCTGAAAAATTTGTTAGGTGTTATCTCCTTAAGTACCTTGAAAGGCTTAAAGAAGGCTGACAGAAAGGATAGTCTACTTCCTTCAGACTTCCTCAAAGCTTTTAGAATGGCTAATGCTTTTAGAAGTCAAAAGAGCCAAACAAGAAGGCCAATTCTGGGAAGAAAAAGAAAAAGGAAAAAAAGAAGTCACTTTTCCCACCCTTTATTCCTCTCTTTTTTTCCTAACTTATGCTTTATTTCTTTTAAATAGGGTATTAGAAAAGATATTAAACTAAAGAATTTCATTTTTATAATTTAATTTTCATTTTATGATGCAGTTAGAATGAGCAGTCCATTTATTTGTTTAATAAGCCCAAGCCTTCACTAATGTTTTCCTGAATTTTATATTCTGTTTCAATATGATATGATGATTTTTATTTTTTTAAATCTACAAATGAAGTAAGCATCCTCTAATATGAAATAATAATGTGACTCATGTAGTTGGTGATCTAGTGTTGTGTTTTAATCATTGGCACGTGGGGCCAAGAGTTATCTGCAGCTCCTCTACTTCAATTGGAGGTTTTATTTTTTTCTTTTTGTTGCTTTACATGCCCTTTTCTTTCAGAAATAGAATAAGAAAGCAGCTTCTTATGTGTTTTTCCTCTGTATCTTATATTGTAATTGCCACATTTCTGTTGCAATATTGATTTGGAAAACTCATTGGCATTCCAGCGTATAAAGTAATGGAAATCTGAATCCTGCTGGGGGGAGTTATTTAGTCTTTACTGAGATGATTTACAGAGAGCTTTATACCCAAATAGAATGCTCAGAGAAAAAGGGAGATGTTCTGAAGCAAAATCATGTCTATTTCATAAGCAGCACCCAGAATACAGAGATGATGTGACAGCAGTTTTTCATTTCCTCCCCTTATTTTATGAATGAGTGATGCTAAGGACATATATAAATGTGCACCTCATGTGTGTTCAGGACTGTTACCAAGGACATTCCTGGTATAAACCTGGCATATCAGGCATACCTTCTTTAACATACCAAATAATTTAGAACATACACAAAAATAATAGAGGAACTTCTTAATTTAAAAAAAATGGTGTGCACAACATTTTTGCCAAAAGAAGAAACTGTTTTCAGAGTAAGCATTTCTTTTTTATTTGTTTTTTCCATATAGACTTTTTCAGAGACTCTTACTTTGACCTCCGATGCTCAGATGTTCAGATACAGATGGAAAAAGTGCCTTTGATTGATACATGAGAAGTGCTCCCAGTTCCTGTAGCATTTGTCAGTGAGTTCAGCCAGGATGTTGTTTCTATTTGATGCTATCTTGCTTCGGTTCCAGCAAGATTTCCATTAAAGGGCTCAGTGAAAATAAGGTTATACATTTGGGGTTCCCTAAAGAAGGGCATATTTTAGATAAGAAGACGGTTGCACTTGGTATAATGGATATTTTGCATCATTCTCTTTTTAATAAGTATTTTGCAAATATCTATTAAGTAAGTGATTTCATGGATCACTTACTTAAGTAAGAGATTAAATATCTCTTAAGTAACTGATTTTCATGATTTTCATTTGCATCAGTTACATGCAAGCTACATATGATTATATCTTCAAGCCAATTGATAGAGAAGCACAAGGTGTCATGAAACATTTGTTTAGGTATGGAGTTTTACCTGTGACCAGGCCTGTCATACTCACTCATTACTTTGCGATGCTTTCAAATACCTTAACATAAAGAAAAATTTTACACAGTGGTTCTCAACCTTCCTGTGGGGCCCGACCCACAGGTTGAAAACTGCTGATCTTACATAAAGGGAGACATAAAAAAGTGTCAAAGAGGTTATACTTGTATTTAGAAAGTGATAGAGCTATGATTCATACTTAGCTTTACTTAATATTCCATTCACTTCCCTACTAAGTATCTTCATTCTCCATATACAAAGACATACCAAAAAACAAAAACAAAAACAAAAACATTTTTTTAAATATAAGAAAAAAGAAAAGAAAAGAAAAAAGGAAAAAAAATCTGTGCAAAAACTGGCGAAAAATCAAGTAAGGTCCGTAGGCCAGTTGGTGACATTGTGTCCATGTAGTTTTGCTGCTTTTAATAATGTACTGTTTTATTATGAGTCTCTACTAGGGGAAGCTGAGTGATAGGTACAGGGAAATTTAATTTAGTATGCTTGCAACTTATAATTAGCTTAAAATATATATTTTAACACTTCCCTTTAATGGCCTAGGACCACTCTGGGCATCTATTATTTCTAAGAAATCAAGAATTTCCTGACACCTAAGTTAACACTATAATTCAATGCTGATTTGTCTGTTCTTTTTTCTTTTTTTTAAACAAACTGTTACCCTCTGAATGTTTATGTCATCCAAAATTCATGTGTTAAAACCTAAATCTCAAGGCAATAGTATTGGTGATGGGGGCTTTAGGAGGTGATTGAGCCCTGAGAGGGGAGTTCTCGTGAATGGGACTGGTGCCCTATGGAAGGGGCCCAGGGGCCCTTGCCCCCTCTGCCACAGAAGACACAGCAGAAGTGAACCTGCACCACATAGTGAATCTGCCAGCCTCTTGCACTTGGACTTCCCACTGTCCAGAATTGGGAGAAAATACGTTTCTGTTGTTTATAAATCACCAGTGTGTTGTACTTTGTGATAGCAACCCTGACAAAGTAAGTTACATCCTAGATTATATTTATTCAAATATGTGTTGAATTTCCCACAGAAGGATTCACATGCTTCCTAACCATTATTCCATTACTGCCAGTGTCCATGAAGTTCCTTGTAAGGAATCGTTAGAAGAGCCTGTGTTTTATTCTTTTGACTATTCTCTGTAGATATCATTTATATTTTGAAGACAAGTTTGGCTTTTGAAAAAGCCAAGTGGCATCTAGGGAAAAGTCTTCGGAAAATAACTAAATGGAAGTCAGTATTCACAGAATGCTAAAATTTTGACCCTGTTTGAAAACAAACCAATAGCCACAAAACTCATGTTAAATGCAATGTTCTTTACACTTGTAGACATGGACATTGCCTTCTGTAACTGTAAGCTTGTCACACAAGCTACGGAGATGGACTGAACTCCATCATGTGCTATTTTTAAGACTAGAACCCATCTCTGTAGACTCTGAGCTCAATATCACTTTGAGATGATGAGTAACAAGCGCTTAGCACAGAGCCTGATCAGTATTAAGTGGTAAGTGAAAAATTAGCAGCTTTAATCATGATGGAGAATGATGATGATTATGATGATGAATTTTGCCCATAGACATGTGTCTTCTTTTTTTTCTTATTCTTTATTATCCAAAAAATACAGGGATTAAACAAAATGAAAGCTAAATTTTTCATCTCTGACATTCAGTGACTTGCATTCTTAAGGGGGTGTCAGGAGACAGGACAAAATGTGAAGGGTGCAGACAAGGCTGGGTAGATTTGCTGTTTCCATGGTGTGGCATGATGACTGACTGACTGAGAGGAATCTTACAGTGGCACGGGGTTTGGTTCTCCCTTTCAATCTAAAATACTTCAAAGAAAATTCTTCCTCTCTTTTTTTCTTTAGGCTTTGGGGTTTTGATCATTTTCCTAACATCATGAGACTGTTCTGACATCTATTCTGTCTTAGAAACATTGTGGAAAAAAATATCAAGGAGTTCATTATGTGTCTGAACAGCCAGAACCTCCAAGTAATTGATAATTGTTTGATAAATAGATTTGTGTCTCTTGGTGTGACTGATGGAAAGTCATGTTTCTGGCAGGTCAGAGGCTGCTGAATATCATTTGCTGGAAAGATAGACAGACTTTTCCAGCTGGATAAAAAGTCAGCTCAGATATTAGAGAGTTCACTGCATTTGGTTGGCAGTATCTGACACTAATCCACCAGTTGAAAAAATAGCGTCTGGAAACAGCAGCTTCTGGAGAGTTGACATTAGAACTTTCCTGGTGAACACTGAAAGATGGATGAGCCCCAAACTAATAGGTATTTGGCTTCTAGGTGCCTCTGAGATTGCTTACGGGGGCATTGGAAGAACAAGAACAAGTGGTTTGGGGAGAAGAAGTGGGGAAGGTAATTAACTTGCTGGCAAATGAGGAGGATGGAGACTCTCCTCTTAAAAGTGCCATTGTCCTAGCTATATGGAGAAATACAGAGCTTAGAGTGAAGGGGTTTTCAGCTGCAGGATTTTGCTGTTTAACTATACTTTATGGTACTGATCCTGAGAGGACAAACTCCTGACCTCTGCCTGATAAGACAATTCCATTGAGCAATGTCCTGCGGTACAAAGAACAAAGGGTACTCCTCTGCCTCTCAGATCACTCATCTCACACATAGATACAGGCTTTTAACTCCCAAAGGTGGGTGGTGGTTAAAGAGATAGGACATAAAACACTCTGCCCTTTTCCAGGCCATCATCTCTGTTACATGGGTTTCCTTACAGAGTCAGTATGTCTATCTGTCGGATGTGGGTCATGGGCATAGACATGCTGGTGCATCATGGGGTGTAAGTCTAGGCCAGGGGCAGGTGTGTGCTAGTGAGCAAGGAGGTGAGCAAGGGGCCTGTGGCATTAGTTGGTGAGGAGTCTTTAAGCCAAGGGGCATGATCCTTTCATTCACTTCTTTGCCTATCTCAGTCTCTTATTTTTGGTTCCAAAATATATTTTCATCATGTCCTCGACAGTGGCCATGTCAATGTACCTTCAAAAGGTACTGCTTGTCAGAAAAAGGTGATAGTAATATGTCCCAGGGTCATGGTCAAGACCGGCTCCTCTCTGGAGCTCTGTGACTGGGAGGACTCTGCTCCAGCACTCCCCGACCCAAAGGCAGACTGGCCACTGGGGGGCATGGGAACATGTTCATCCAGAATCCACACTCCTTGCCACTGAGATTACCCAGAAATCCCTGCAAATAGCTCAGACCAGATTTTAGGGCCTTTTGGGACCTCTTTCCTGTAGTTTATCTTAAGGGCAGATGGACCTGCTACTGAGCAAATCACTGGCAAAATGTACAGCCAAGGGCAGCTGTTGGGAAGTGATTTGAGGTGCCCTCATCTTAGGCAAGACAAAGCTGGGTATGGACAGGGGAGAGAAGGGCCAGACCAGGATTTGGGGTCTGGCCAGCTATCGCCTGCCTTCATGTTCTGGCACAAAATTTCCAGGAGTCCGAGAAGTTCAAATGTGAAGTCCAAATTCACCAGATGATGGTGAATGTTCCAAGTCCCAAAAATGTTCTGAGTAGGCCTGGGGAAAACTTCCGTACCTGCTGCTGCCAGCTCCCTTCCTGCCCATGTTATAGCTAACCAGACTAGCTAGTAAGCACATCACTGGCAATTATACTTGCCAATTAGGCTAAGGGGCATCGTTCCTTCACCAGGCAGTCATTGAGTACTTACTCTGTGCCAGGTTCTGTGTCAGACACCAGACACACCTGTGTTCCCTACCTCAGGAAATCCAGGGACAGAGAAAATATATAGAATACAGAAGGAAACAGACAAACTAACAATCACTTCCTAATTATGATACAATCTTGAAACAAATGTACTGGGTACAGAAACAGAGAATAGAGGGGAGAGGGATTAGTTTGAGATGAGCTATTCAAGATGAATCTCCTTGAGCAGAACCCTGAATGGGGGAGCCAGAGCCAGCCTTGCAAGATCAGAGTGGAGGGAAGATTCCAGCCCAGGAGATGGCAACAGAAAGGCTGGGGGTCTGGATAGAACTGGGAGTGATGTGCAGAGCCGGATCACAAAGGGCCTTGCAATCGGGCTTAATTGACAGCAGACATCTTAATTGATGTCTTAAGAGTAATATGATTTTTATTTTTAAAAGATCATCATGATATCCATATGAAAATGTATACAAAAATAGAAGCAGGAGGACTAATTAGAATGGTCTTTGTACGAATTGAAGCGTACAAAGAGATGATGGTGAATGTTCTTGTTCGTGACTTAGCCAGGGTGCTTCCACACCAAGACATCTTACTTCCCCTGAGGTCGACCTTGCGAATCTGAAAGGCTGGACCCTTATCTCTGTGAGGAAGAGCTCTCCTCCTTTGTTTCTCCCATTATTTATTCATCTTACACATAATTATTAAGCATGGTGTATATCCCAAGTCCCTCATAAGGAGCTGGGAATCCAGAGTTGAAGAAGACTGTCCACACTAATCAGAATACCTGGAGAGACTGGGTCTGTTTAGAGGCAGGGTCCAGTGGACAGGGGTTGAGCAAGAAGCCAAGACAGGCCAGTAATGCCTGTGGACAAGGTATCAGAATGAAGGTTTGTCTGTTTTGTGGGCTAGCTCATGGGTATGATCAAGTGAGGTGACCTCATAGTAGCCAGATTTTGCACTGCTGGACTGGGAGGGATTTTAAAGTGTTGGTTGTTTACTCGCTTTGAACTTCTGTAATGAATGGATAAGAAAAGTGAGGTAGGTTGAGAATAGAGCTTTTGTTTTGTTTTGCTTGTTTTTTGTTTTTCATTTTTGGCAGGGAAGTTCTCCTCACGTTTTTAAAAAAATGGATAAAGGTGGTTAGAAAATATCCAGAATGGGAAATTTCGAGTGAAGAGCCTGTAAGTTTTGAAGAGTAAGAAGGCATCCGGTTTGGAGGAAGGCAAATGAAAAGAAAGGGCCATGAGCATCTAGAGATGGAGATGTGATCGTCCTGGTGGCTGCTGTGGCACCAAAGGTGCTGCACTTCCTGGACCACATTGTTCTTGCCATGGGCAATGGGGACTAGGGAGCTCTTACAGTCAAGCGGCCCCCTGAAGCAATTCTAACAGGAAGAGGAAATCCCTACCCCCATGTGCCATGCCAGGGAATCAACCTCTGTACACTCAATGCTCAATGAAAGAAAGATGGTTTTCTACAGCTTTAGTTTAGGTTTTGAAATAAAGTTTAGGTCCATCAGATACCAGACTTTCATGTCCATTCATGGGGAGGGATTCTCACACCTCCTGAAAGAGGAAAGAACTGCCACTGGGAGCCTAGAGGGGACCTTATTCTTTATTTAAGAGGTTTGGGGGTAGAGCTGAGGCAGTTCCAGCAAGAGTAAGCCAGAATGAAACAAGGAGTGTAGACCAAGGGGGAAAATGATTGGCTAACACATTTTTCTACTGGAACATATCACTGTTTTTTGTTCTTTTGTTTATTTGTTTTCTTTCAGTGAACAAGCCTCCAGTTATTGCCATTGCACATGGTATCAAGCAAGAAGGGGATGGGGTCTGACTCACCCATCCCATCTTCCTGTTCAGTGTGGCAGCACAATGCGGGAAGCCCTTCCTGTGTCCGCTCCTCTGCTGGAACCCTTAATGGCATCACACAGCTACCAGCAGAGCAAAACATACAACTTCTGCTTGTACTTTACATAGACAGGATCTAACAACTTAATACTTGAGAACAACTAAAGGCAGGAAGCAGCCAGTCCTTACTCAAATGCTGGAGAAGGCCTGTGCTCCTCAGTGGGGCATGCAAGGTGGATGAATGATAAAGACCCCAGATTCTCCAGGCCTCACACTCTCAGCTATCATTCCAAGAGATGAAAGCAGAGCAGAAAAAGCCAGAGGTCGGGTTTTGGTGTCCCCAGCTGCTGGCACATTGCTGGGCACATCTCCCAACAGAATACACAGTAAAAGCTAATATTTGTAAGGGAAAAAATATGTATGGAAGGATATTCTCTAAAATGTTGATCTCTTTCATGCTTAGATAGTGGATGGTTTCTAGTTTCTCCTTTATTTTTACCTGTATGTTCTAATTTTCCTAAAATGAAGATATATGGCCTTCACAGAATGTTTTAAAATCTGAGCACTTAAGGAATTCATGCTGAGTTGAAAGTGTGGACATTTTGAAGAGGTTATAAATACCATACTCGTTCAAACACACCTCATAAGTGAAAGCTTACTTAGTTTTACTAAGGATATAGCTTTATAGGGATAAACGATTATATTTTGGGTGGTATGTGTGGGGAGGTTATTTTTCCACATTTAGGAGATGAAATCAGTTCTGAGATATCAAGGTGAGAAAAAGTCCCAGAAAAAGGAATAGCTTAAAAAACAAAACAAAACAAAATAAATCAAGGAGATAGTATCGGGACTATAGAAGTTTTGATATAACATGTGTTAGATGATTGCTTCTGAAAATCAAGGCCTGGCTCAGGCATGCCCATGGTTATTCAGCAGTAAGTTCACACACTAAACCTTCTCAATTTCCATTTTTGGTCAATGAAACCAGAAAATTGTTTGAAGCTGGGGCTGTGGGTACTTGCAACTCCTACATGATCCAAAGTATTTCTAGTCAAGAGGTCTGGTGCTGCAGTGAAGGCCTTTCATTTTTCAAGAGTGGAAACCCCTGACTGCTGCTCATAGATATGGGTTTAAGTTATTGTTTTTGCATACTTTCTAGACTTGGTAGACTTTTATGAAATTTGAGTTAACATTAAAAACCAAGAATTTATATATAAACATTTGAATCTGTTTCTTCTGATTAAAAACTGGGTATTCTTTACCACCTGGACTCATATTTCTGCCTAGCCACACTCCACTATAAAGCAGGCCCAGTGGCCCCTGTGCTAATCAGTTTTCTGTAGTTTGTATGCCTCCCTCCTACCTCCTGAACCTGAGGCCAGGGCGATTGCCATTTACCACACAGCTGTTGTTGTTGTTTTTTAATGGTAGAGGCCTTTTTCTTTATCTGTGTTTCTACTAAAAGTAAAAAACATAAATAAAATGGCATATATGAAGGGCCATGTATTTCAAGAAAATAATGAGAAAGAGAATATTTTTTCGTGGAAGGGAAAACTATTCAAACATCATGCAGACACTGAGTGACATAGCTGTTCTCTGTTGGTATTTGAGCTTATTTTTTAAATTCAGATTAATATGAGGGTACAAACTATTAGATTATGTAATTTATGCATATAAGGTTAAAGTCCAAGCTGTAGTTGTGTCCTGCACCCAGGAAGTATGCTGTATATCCATGCATTGTACCTATTGGGTGAGAATCTACTGGACCCCCTTCTTGAATTTAATTGAGTTTTTCACTGCTATAGGTCTGTGATTGTTGAGCTCCTACTTTTAAATTGGTATTGAGTACATGAGATGCTTCCTTTTTCAATCTTGTGATGCTTTACTTAGAAGAATGTTCTCCAAATCCATCCAGGTTGTTACAAAGAATGCAAAATATCCATCTTTTTATGGCTGAACAGTATTCCATGGTGTGCATAGACCACAGTTTATTAATCCATTCATGTTTTGATGGGTACTTGGGCGTTTGAGTTTTTGACACTTGCCCAAAGACTTAAGATCTTCTTCACAGCCTACAGTGATGTCAAAGAGGATCTTATGGAGAGAATGAAGATGAGAGTTCCACATCCAAAGCACACTGCCCTATTTGAAGGTCTGCATCCTCCATACCCTGACCTACCACCAAAACAACAAAACCAGAGGTAGGAAATTTCAGGCTCGGAAGGCAAGAAGTAAAGTTTAGAACTTCCTCCTCACTCTGACCTAGGTTATAATCTCACTACCTACATTTTTCTATATTAATTGAATAATTTCTGTCCAATGTTCACTGCAAAAATAGTATAATGCAAAGTTCTTATCTACACAATGACCAAATGCCAAACCAAAGGGCCTTTCCTGGTGCTTTATATTGAAATTTCCTAAGGACCCATGAGTCCCTGTTATTAGGGTAAATATCAACGGAAAACAGGCCTGTTAGATAGCGACTTGGAAGTGTTGACAGGAAATTAAATTTGCTAAACAGGAGTAAAGCCGTGGTAGAATTTTCACATTTAAGGACAAAAGTAAGGAAATTGAATATTGAGAAATTTGTAGCATTCTTGCCTGGTGATGGAGAATTGAAGAGCACACACTTTGCCATTTATCAGAAGGTCAAACCCCAGATGACTTAACAAGATATTCATTCCTAACATCAAAAAAATTATCTCACAAATACAGGAGCCAGAGCAAATGAGGTGTCTCTGAATTGGATATTTTTTTGTACCATGTTGATTTTTTTTGTTTGCCATTTTTAGAGTTGATGCTGTACAGTTTTATATGGTGTGAAGTCGCTATGGCATACTGGCACCCTTTTCTAAGCAAATAGGATAAATGTTTTCTCAAGTAAATTAACGATCTTATTCACACATTCTTTGGTGTTAATAATAAATACATGTGCCAATGAATGGAATGGCCAACAGTATCCCTCCACTGGAAAGTGTAAATGGATTTGTATTATTGCATTTTGATTTAAAAAAGTATACCTGATTAGAGTATATCAGGTATTTTGTGTGTCATTTTTCTTTTGTTTCATTTTTGAGAGCAGTGTCTGTTGATCCATATAATATGTATGTGTTGGTAGCTGTAGATTTAATAAAGAAGTAAAGAGTTCATGCAAAAAGAGGAGAGTTCATAAAGACATTTTTAATTAATTAAGAAACAAGTAATAGTTTCCTATTTATTCATTTATTTATTTTTCATAAGAAAAAGAACTGGAGCTTTTAACTGCAACTTGGAGGCAAAGTGATGGAATGTAAAAACCTCTTGAAGAGGCCATCAGGAAATGAACCATTCTGCCACCAAATACACATGAAACCTTGCAAAGTGGAGGTGGGAGGGCAGATGTCCTTGGAATCCTTTCAGGCTCTGCCATTCTTCAACACGATGACTTTATTCACATATTTGCAGAGCTCCTGTCATATAAAATAATAATTTGTTAAATCATTTAGTAACAGTCAAACTGTCCTGGAGAGGTCTCAAACTGCCAGCCTGTGGATTATACATATAAAATCTGTTGAATCAATGTGTATGGCCCACAGAATATTTTTCCCTATGTGATAAGGGGAAAAGCAAGAACAGAAATTAATGCAAATAGTTAAATACTTAAGAGATTGTAATATGTATATAGTTACATACACACACACACACACACACACACATATATATATATATTATGCTTATCTTTAAAAGTTCAGTTCTGACACCTGAGGTTATGTGACTGTAGATAAGAGCAATACACTTGAGAGTGAGGTAGAGATGGATTTGTCCTTGAGTGCATTGAACATGTGTCCTTGTCAAGGTCCACTCAGTCAACAGCCCTCCCGTTAGTGAGGACATATCAGTTGTCCCTGTCTCTTCACTTACATGACTTGCCTTGAGAGAACAGGGCTAAAATGCCATTTGTGAGATGAGTGCCTATGTCTTTCAATTGGCTAAACTCGTGACTACATGTGATGTCTGATTCATTACTCCCCTCCCCCACCAAGGAGGTAAAAACAAATGTACAGAGTCAGCTGGGAGGATAGGTTGGAAGTTTTTTGACACTTGGGGACACTCTCATGTTCATGTTGGTTGGAACATGTGTAGTCAAAAATGTATCTCCTACAGTCTTTAAGACCCAGATCGTGGATGACTGTTATGTACTTATCTTTCTCAACTTACTTCTCTAGGTAAAAAGGTAGAAAATGATTCACGACACTGGTTCTAGGGAACTGGGTTTTGATTCAGGATTTGGCAATCCATCAATTCCAAGAAAACAAAAAGTCAAAGAAGTAATTTGGCATCAAGAAGTAAAAAGACTATTTCCCTCAGGCAATTGTTTAACAACTAAATTATTTATTTGTATTGAGAGGTTTAAGAATTATTAAATGTACTTTTACCTTTGCCTTAGACCTTCATATTTCTTCCATTTATAAGAAGCGAAACCCAGTTTGATGACTACCAGGCAGGCAGGGAGGCCGACCCGCACATGGGACTGCAAGGCTCCAAGGCTCTCTCCTCTCTGTTATTGTCTGGCCTCAGATAGAGTCTCTTCTGTAATAGAGGGAACATCATGGAATGAAAACCACTACATGCCCTCCAAAAACAAAATTCAGCTAATTACATGTTATTCACCTGCTTAGTTTCAGAGGGTAGACTTGTGATTTGTGTTTGTTCATGAAGAAAATTGCTTAATAGCAGTGGCCATGCTATCAGGATTCATAAAAGAAAGATGATTATCTGTTAATTTTGGAGTACAGAGACTTTATAACACTAGGCATAAGAGAAGCAAAAAGCATAATTTCTCATACACACATACACACATGCATGCACATACGCACACACACACACAGTTTCTTGGTTTTGATAGAATAATTACTATTTAGAGTATTCCAGACTGGCCTTGTAAAACGACTAGCCTGGAGCTGATAGATCTCAGTCTCAGAACTGATATCTGTAATCTCAGATGAGAACTGTATAGATGTCAGGAATAGAACACGTTTGTGTCTCTGTGGTACATATGCAGGTACACACACAGGAATCTGCTGTGTAGGAGGAAAACAGGAAAAATTAATACTTGCTTTTGAGTCTAATAATTTTAAGTAGTAGTAGTAATTGTAAATAAAAACTGATAGCTGTCTGGTCTGTCTCTAATACATAGAAATGAGTTTAATTTGGAAAAATTTTTTTTACTAACATTTTTTCTTTCTAACCATTATTAGGATCCATTTTATTGTAACTACTATTAGAAAGCCTTAAATAGTGGTTTTCAATCAGAAATTTTAATCCTTTGGACCATTTGAGACACGTTTAGTTGGTACAGAAGTCAGTGGGAGGAAGCGGGTGCTACTGGTGCCTACTGGGTAGAGGTCAAAGGTTCTGCTACCCATCCTGCAATGCACAGCACAGCCTCCCACCATGAAGGATCATATGGCCTAAAATGCCAGTAATTTCAAGGTTGACAAACCTTGCAGGGAAAAGGTAAGGACTAAGATGCTTAGTATGGGGAAGAGAAGACAAAGGAAGGAACTAATAGGTACTTGAGTTTCTGGAGGGCTTCTACGTGTAAGGTGGTTAGACTTACCCAGCTTATTCCTGCAGGGTACTTAGATGAGTGGGTAGAAAGTATATAGAGGCAGATATGGAGAAAAAGCTTTCTAACAGATATCCACACAGCTGGAATGTACTGCCCCAAGAAGCGCTGAATTATTCACCTGTACACAGCTAAAACATTACTCAGACTGTCACTAGAAAGGGGCATCCATTATTGAATTATTATGTAAAACTGATTTATTGAAAACAGTTTTATCCCAGATATTGTACTAGGGATCAGAGTCTGGGTTGCTCAGGTTATTTAAAAATCTGAGCTTCCTGCAAAATTTAAACAATTCTACTCTTTTTGCTAAATTTGCAGAAAGTTTTGTTTCATATATAGAATTATAAATATATGTAGGTAGCATTTAATAAAGTATCTAGACCTATTTCAACCATTTACTTTTGTGGTTTAGAAATAGATGTAACATTTTCATGTACCTTGTCTTATATAACTGCCTAGATTAGCGACCTCCAAACTTAGTTGTATACCCAACCAAGGAAAAAGTTTAATCCTTACCTATGATTTGCATATTCATGTAATTTGTATTTTATTTTTTCACAAATGGAAATTTTAAAAGACTAGAATAAAATGTTAAGTCCCATGTAGAATTAGACAAATGGCTCTAATTCATTTCTTTTTACCTGCAGAGTTGAAGGACCATGTTTTATTTTTATGTTTATATATTTTTTGTATTGTTTCAGGTTAATTGAAGGTACAAAGGATTAGGTTACAATGTTTGCGTTTGTTAGGTAAATTTCCTCTTATAATTGTGTACTAGGCCTCACAAGGTGTGCAATACACCCTAACATTGTGCCCATTAAGTGGGAGCACACATGTTCCCCACGCCCTCCCTCTTCCTACTCCCTCATTCCCCCATCCTCACTTTGAATTGATTTGAGTTTTTCTCTAATGTGGGTGTGTATTAGATCATCTACTGGCTTCATATTAGAATTGAGCACATTGGATTCTTGCTTCTCCTTTCTTGTGATGCTATACCAAGAAAAATGTATTCCAATTCCATCCAAGTTATCTTTTCCAGTGTTTTATTTTTTAAATAGAAAAACAATAATTTAATATAAAATCCAGACAATTTACTAGAAAATTCTTTTTAAAGACTTGCAAAATATAAACTCTGATGTTTAAAATTATATTTAAAAGACATAACATTATTTTCTCAAACTCTGCGGAGAGTTTCTAAATGTTCTCGGTTTCTGTTTATCCAGTCATGCACAGAAACAGTTAAGGTTGCAGATGGGTCCCAGGGTTCAGGCCATGCTTTGTACCTCTGAAAGCAACTGCGAGGAGTGGAGGCTGTTACCTGTGAGAAACCTGAGGCTACAACGACTTTTTTTTCCCCAAGAATCAGTAATTTTATTTTATTTTTATTAAATCATAGCTATGTACATTAATGTAATCATGGAGTACAATGTGCTGGTTTTATATACAATTTGAAATATTTTCATCAAACTGGTTAACATAGCCTTCACAGCATTTTCTTAGTTATTGTGTTCAGACATTTATATTCTACATTTAGTAAGTTTCACCTGTACCCTTCTAAGATGCACCGTAAGTGTGGTCCCACCAATTACTCTCTCTCCACCCATCCTCCTCCCTCCCCTCACCTCCCTTGCCCCTTTCCCCGTATTCTTGTGCTGTGATTGGGTTATACCTTTCATATGAAATTAGCTTCATAGTAGGGCTGAGAACACTGTATACTTTTTCTTCCATTCTTGAGATACTTTGCTAAGAAGAATATGTTCCAGCTCCATCCATGTAAACATGAAAGAGGCAAAGTTTCCATCTCGACCCACGAATAGATTAATAAATTGTGGTATATGTACACCATGGAATATTACACAGCTGACAATTAGTTTTTGCAAGTCCTGCAGCTTTCAGTCTCCATTTTAAGACTGTACCAGGTCATACAAGTCAAAAGGCCTAGAAAGTAAACCCTGCTCCCTGCATCTCAAATACCCACTTCACTTGTGTTTTTCCAGTTCCTCCAAGAAGCTCGTGTCAAGGCCAGATTTAACATGGAAAGATGTTATCAGAGGACATGCCTGTGTGAAAGAAAATCAGGATGGAGCTGTGATGAATGTCTGACCCTAAGTGAAGGAGAAGAGATCAAGTGGACACATCATAGACTACTGTGCAGACTAGGGAAGCTTCTGCAAATCTTTGAACATAAGTTGGCCAATAAAGGAGTCCCCATGTCTCCAGGGAATGACTGTGTCTTAGTATCCCCATGGTACTCAGTCACGGGAGGGGACAGCCCATGGAAAATGCCAGAACATAGTAGTTAAGGCCATTCATCAGTTACACTTCAAGTGTATTCCAATAGCCCAAACACAACCCCCGCCTTCCCCTTCACTTCTACTCCTACAAATCTGAGCTCAAACATCACTTTCTAAGGGAAGCCTTTCCTCACCCCAACCCTCAACCCCTAGTTAAGGTGAACTTGCTTTTCTATTTTTTTAAGGTTTTTCTTTTTTTTTTCTTTTTTTTTTGGAGACAGAGCCTCAAGCTATCACCCTGGATAGAGTGCTATGACATCACAACTCACAGCAACCTCCAATTCCTGGGCTTAAGTGAGTCTCCTGCCTCTGCCTCCCAAGTAGCTGGGACTACAGGCGCCTGCCACAATGCCTGGTCATTTTTTGGTTGCAGCCACCATTGTTTGGCAGGCCCGGGCTGGATTCGAACCCGCCAGCTCAGGTGTACATGGCTGGCGCCTTAGCCCATTGAGCCACAGGCGCCGATGTTTTTCTATTTTAATAAACATCTCATTGGTAAATAAAACTTGCCTTTTTATATGCTCTCATAAAACCATGTTCCTTTCCTTCAGATAACTTGTCTCAGTTTATACTTATATATTCATTAATGCAATTATTTAATTAATGACCAGCTATCTTGCTAAATTTTAAACTCCATGAAAGCAGGACCACCTCTGGTTTCTCTACTGCTTTATCCTCAGTGCCTACCACAGTGACTGATATTAAGTACTCACTCAATGAATATATGTTGAATGAATGGATGTGAATAAATAAATGTCAATGAACTGTTATAACTTAAATAACCAATTATACTTCTAGGCTACTGGAAACGACGTAAGACTCAGGGCTAAGATAAAGCAGACAAAGCTTTTAGTGGTGGGAGTCAGTATGTAGATAGGTTCAAGGCAAAATGATGACAGAGAATTCTCAAGCTGACGTGAGCAAATACAGACTGTGGCTGGTGCCTGCTGCACCAAATTGACTGAACTTCATACTGGGGAGATTAAGGTAAAAAAGAATGAATGAGCTTGGGGAGAGAGACAGATCACAAACACAAACTAAATGAGCATCCTCTTACTTACTAAATCAGACAAGCTGGTCAAAGAAATGTGGAACTAGAGCTATAGCAGATACAAAGGAACTAGATAAGTGGAAACCATAGCAAGGCAGGAGCCCAGTCACATGCAATAATCCCAGAGGCATTCTCCTGAAAAGTGGGACTGTGCCAACAAGGTCTTTAGATCTCAGCCTTATTTTTTAACTCCTTGTCTTAAAGTGACCGTGTTCTCTGATGTTGAGGGCTCAGGTTATGGGGTGGTAGTCATTGCATAATAGTATCTATTTGACAGCCAAACAGTCCTCCAAGATCCCTTGGAATTTCACCTGAATCTCAGTTTTCCCCACCCAAAAAAGAAAAAAAGAAAAAGCTTAACTTCATATAATTATTAGGTTAGGGTTAGAGAGAACAATATGAGATTATTTATAATAAATGTAATGGAATCTAACGTGATTCCTTGATTAGTCTTAGTATTTTTACACCAAATAATAAAAGAATAAAATTTAGTCCACAGCCAAGTGTACCACGGATAAAGCTAATTTCAACCTGAGACTAGGGTAAAATTCATGCATATTTGTTAGAAAAAGCATACGGCATCACTGGGGTAGTTAGTCAGCCAAAGCTGTTGAAAATCACATCAACAATTAATCTATTTTAATTTCTGATTGAAGTTGAGTGATTTACGTGGTCCTAAAAGTCTAGGCTCTTGTTCCATTCTTGTGACTTTTACTGACTCACTGAGTAAGAACACTCACTCACTCACCCCTTCTGTGTCATTTCATCATCTGTAAAATCTGGGCTACAAATACTTAACTGTGTACAAAGTCACTTTACTTCATCAGGGTCATTCAGAGCATAACACACCACCTCCTCAGTCAAAACAATAATGCTTTTATTAAAACACATTCACTCCAGGGATGGACTTCCATTGAATTTGACAATTATTTCATAGATCCTAGCACAGTGGGAACACAACTCAAAATAAAATACAGTCCCCATCCGAAAACAGTGATTTCCCAACACTGGTCCATAGGCTTGGACAGTCTGAGACAACGTTTGCACAAGTGTGTGGCAAAATTTAAAGAAAAACAAAGAGAATAATGAAGAGAATGTTTCATGACTCTAAATTTATATTTGATTTAAGACATTCTTCTTAAATCCAATATAAATTGAGCATTCCCTTTCCACTTTTTTTCTTGGTACTGAAATGTGTTTTATTTTACTATGACAGTTGTCCTCTCTTAGTAAAACAAACAAAAAAAAGGGTTACTCTAGGGCACTGGCTCCATATGCCAGAGGTGGTGGGTTCAAAACCAACCCCGGCCAAAAACTGCAAAAAAAAAAAAGGGGGCTACTCTAGGACAGTCTATTTTTTTCTTTAAATTTTATTGATCTATTAACTCAAAATATATGTGAACCATTAAATCGCTTACCACCTAATTAAGGAAGATGATTAATCCAGTTTATAGTTCAGTCAAGAAAACTGCTTACATTTGTTATTTAGAAGTTTTTCGTTTGGGAATTGTTTTTATTGAAATTAACATCTTCAGGCAGGTGCAGTGGTTCATACCTGTAATCCTAGCACTCTGAGAGTCTGTGATGGGAATTCACCAGAGCTCAGGAGTTGGAGATTCCTCTGGGCAATAGGGAGACCCCATCTCTACATAAAATAGAAAAATTGGCTCTGCGCCCATAGGTCAGTGGTTAGGGCACCAGGCACACACACCAGGGCTGGTGGGTTCAAACTCAGCCCAGGCCTGCTAAACAATGATAACTACAACAACAACAACAACCAAAAAAATAGCCAGGCGGGTGGCAGGCACCTGTAGTCCCAGCTACTTGGGAGGCCGAGGCAAGAGAATCACTTAAGCCCAGGAGTTCGAGGTTGCTGTGATCTGTGACGCCACAGCACTCTACCAAGGGAGACATAGTGCGACTCTGTCTCAAAAAATAATAGAAAAATTAGCTGGGTGTGATGGTGCATGCCTATAGTCCCAGCTACTTGGGAGGCTAAAGCAGAACAATTGCTTAAGCCTAGGAGTTTGAGATTGTAGCCAGCTATGACGATACCACTGCACTCTAGCCAGGGTAACAGAGTGATACCCAGCCTAAAAAAAAAAAATTAGAAGCTTATTAAAAAAAAAAAAAAAGATTTTAGGAGGCTGAGGCAAGAGAATCACCTATGCCCAAGAGTTGGAGATTTCTGTGAGCTGTGACGCCACCACACTCTACCAAGGGCAACAAAGTGAGACTCTGTCTCTCCAAAAAAAAAAAAACAGATTTTAAGCTCAAGATATTGCTAAAAATAATAAGAAGAAAAGGAACAAAGCCAATAACAACCAAATCATGGAAATCATGGCTGGCACATGGAAGACACTCAATGAATATATGTTTGTTGCATATGTAAATAAATTATCAAACAAAGAAAATATAGATTCAAATAATACCTAGCTAGCAGCTACTTTAAAAAAAATAAACCTTGGTGAATAATAGGAGAATTTTCACTCTTTGGTCAGAATAACATGGAAAATGACTTCCTATCAATTAGAGATAACTCCTGAGTATTACACCCTCACCCTGGGAAAGGCCTGGAGCTCATTTTTCTGTCTTGCAAAGAGGAAATGAAAAAGGTCAGAGAAAACTGAAAATATTTCAAAAATCATTTAGGCTCACAGAAGTTAAAGAAAGAGACTAGAAATCACCCAACTTATTCCCTTCAATTTAGATAAGGAAAGAGGTTCACAGGAACTTGACCAAATTACCCAAGCTTTGGGATTTGGACTATGAGAACATAACTAGCTGTTATCTAGTGGTAGTACACCCTAATTTCAGGGGAAAATACCTAAATATTGTTTTAAAGATTTCTTAAATATTTAAACTACAAACTTAAAAGTTTTTAAAGACTTTCAAAGGCCAGAGGAAACAGAGACATAAACATAGGAAAAATCTGAAGTTGAATTTATGAAAGAAGGAAAATATTCTGAGGATACTGGGTTGCAGGAAAAACACAAATTCAAAGACAGGATTGAATACACAGTATGTGAGAGATGTTAAAGGGGCAGAGAACTACAAGTGAATTGTGGGTTCATCTGCTTGGATAGCAGTCTTCAACACCAGATTAGCAAAGAGCTCGCACTATTGATTAGCCACTAGAACATAGAAATAGTCTTGCTCAAATGAAACTCACTTTAAAAATTATATCCATGTTGGCTCGGCGCCCATAGCTCAGTGAGTAGGGCACTGGCCACATATATTGAAGCTGGCGGGTTCGAGCCCAGCCCGGGCCTGCTGCTAAATAACAATGACAACTGCAACAAAAACAATAGCTGGACGTTGTGGTGGGTGCCTGTAGTCCCAGCTACTCAGGAGGCTGAGGCAAGAGAATCACTTAAGCCCAAGAGTTTGAGGTTGCTGTGAGCTGTGACGCCACAGTACTCTACCCAGGGTGACATAGTGAGACTCTGTCTCAAAAAAATATACATATATATATATCCATGTTAATTACAAAGATACACTGACAAAACACAAAATAGCATATCTACAAGGCTAGTCAATGCAGTGTTATTTGTAGCAGTGAAGGACTGAAGACAACCAAATGTCTATCAACAAGGGACCAGTTCAATAAACTATATTACATCCACACAATGAGTACCATATCACTATTAAAAATAAAATAATGAAGATGATTTCTATATACTGATTTGGTACTTCTCCAGGATCTATATTAGGTGAAAAAACAAGGATAAAACAATGCTTGAGGCATGCCACCTTTTCAGTAACCTACTCTAAATGGAAACACACACACACTTACACATGCTTGCTTATATTTCCAAAAATAAAGAAGGCCAATCAATAATTAATAAAGACAGCTATCCATAGAGAGAGGCGACAGGGATGGCTTTAAGATGTCTTTAAATATACCTTGTTAGGAGAATGAGGGATGGGGGGAAGTGAGGAGGGAGGGTCATGGGGGGTCACGGTATATGACATACCTCTTGGGGATGGGACCCAATTACAAGAGGGACTTTCCCTAACAAACGCAATAAGCGTAACCTAAGCCTTTGTACCCTCAATGAATCCCAAATAATAAATAAATAAATAAATACACCTTTTTATAAAGTTTGACTTTGGAACAAAATTAATTGAAATGATAAAAATCCCTAAAAACAGAAAGCAAATTGGAAAAATTGAACTTAACATTACACTGAATTGGGGACAAATTCACATAGAGAAAAGAGTTATTTCTTGTTCCCCCCCCGCAAGACAAAGTTATACTTTGTCACCCTGGGTAGAGTGCATTGGCATCATAGCTCACAGCAACCTCAAACTCTTGGGCTCAAGTGATCCTCTTGCCTCAGCCTCCCAGGTAGCTGAGACTACAGGTACCCACCACAGTGCCTGGCTATTTTTTAGAGACAGGGGTCTTATTCTTGCTCAGGCTGGCCTCAAACTCCTGAGCTCAGGCAATTCGCCTGCCTCGCCTCCCAAAGTGCTGGGACTACAGGGGTAATCCACTGTAGCCGGCAGAAAAGAATTTTCTCAAGGTAACTTTAACACAGAATTTTGAGTGCATATCCCTTATCAGACATATTCTGACACAGAACCACAAAGAAATTCTAAACTATGTTCAGTAGTTTTATTGTTAATTATCATATTGTATTTTTATTTTGGAACTATTAATAATAGGACATTCAACCAAAATGTCCAAAATAAGAGAAAGGAGATACGAGTATAAATTCAAAGAATTTAAGTTAAAACTCTATAACCTTAAATTTGAATCAGAAATATCACATTAAACTGTTTTCTTTCTCCTTTTTTAACAAAAAGGTAATTGTTAGCTCTGACCACTGAAAACACCTAAAAACAATGACTACATAATAGCAGCGAGCAGCCCTGTCATATAAATTGTAATCTCTGAATACCATTCCCCACTAAATAAAACCAGAGCTCCTTAGAGAAATGGCTGACTCCAGGTCTGGCACAAGAACTGTACTGAACGAGCCTGGGATAACTTCTTATACTAGAGAGCAAAGAAGCTGTTAAGCAATTGCCATGGTCAAGTCAAAAAACCTCATGAACCAACTTGAAAGGGTTCCCACTGGCCTAAGATGAGACAATTTTGGTATCAGAATGAAAAATGACTGTGATTTATTGAAACATATCAAATAAATAAAAATCCATGAATCCACAATGAGCTAATATAAATACGTTAGTCACCATTGAAACTTACTAAAACACCAAATCATTCTGAAAATTGTTAAATAAAAGGCAAGAATCAAGCAGTTGTCCCACCTTTCCTATAAAATCTGTACTTCACAGCTAATGAGGGAAATTTCATTTTTATAGAAGAACTTTAGCTAATAAATGCAGAAAAAAAATGACAGCATTGGAAAATGACCAATCTCCAATCCCTAATGAAATAATGGATCTAGGTAACAATCATCATTAAGTTAAAGTTTGATGTGACACTTTATAAGGCAAAGAATAAGCTGACAATAATACCTGAACCTCACCGATAAATCTTAATATTATAAAAAGTGAGACACCCAGACTTATAGGATTCCTGATGTAATGTGATAATAGATGAACACCACCCATGAGGGATTCTTTTTTTTTTCTTCTAGTTACATACCTAGTAAAGGGATTGTGGAGTCAAATGGAAGGTCTACTGCTAAGTAAAATATCACAAGAATGGAAAAGCAAGTATCCAATGTACTCAATAATAATATGAAACCAGGATGAAAAACTACACTCCCACATGAGAAAAAAACACAACTACATCCAAATGTGGGGAGGAGGGGAGGAAAGAGAGAGAGGAGGACAGATGGGGTTTGGTGTGCTACCACCTAACAGACACAAAGTAAGGGTATGTGGCACACCTCCTTGGTGATGGGCTTAACTACAACTTGAACTCTATCTAACAAATGCAAACATTATAACCTAATTGTCTGTACCCATATATCAATCTCAAATTTTTTAAAAATCTCTAGAAAAAACTGCTAATCATGAAAGCTATTTTATTTGTATTTGATTAAGCAGTAAAAGAGCAAAAATATTCACAAGTGGAGTGATTTCACGCCCCTAACTCCACCCCTGTAGATTCATTTTGCCCCAAGCTCTGGAGAAAATCCTGTTCATTCATTAAGGAGAAATTAAGGAGCCTGTTTTCAATAATTCAACTGACTATATGTGGTCAACCTGGCTATTAACCTTGCCATAACACCATGCCATTACCCTAGAACCAATTATTTGTTGCCTACCTTACTTAGTCTCTGTGCTTTTATTCCTGGCTAATTTGCCCACTGTTTCAGTTGCTCTGAAACAGGGTTGGCTTTGCTCTTATCAGATAAGAGCCCTCACCCTGAATCCCAACCCAGCTGCTGAGTTCCCACTCCTTGTTACTGACCACCTACTTATACCCTTGTGTCTTGCTCACTCCCAGACTGCCTGTTTTAATTTTTTTGCCATCTTGTTTGGTGTTTCTTGATCTGAAATGTGGTATCAATTTGGCCCATACTGTTAAGATTTGGATTAAATATCAACACATCTTGTTATTAATAATTCATAACACTGGGCAGGCGCAGTGGCTCATGCCTGTAATCCTAGCATTCTGGGAGGCCTAGCCAGAAGGATTCCTTGAGCTCAGGAGTTTGAGAGCAGCCTGAGCAGGAATGAGAACCTGTCTCTACTAAAAATAGAAAAATTAGCTGGGCATTGTGGCAGGCACCTGTAGTTCCAGCTACTTGGGAGGCTGAGGCAGGAGGATCACTTGAACCCAGGAGTTTGAGGCTGCTGTGAGCTAGGCTGATGCCTAAGCTAAGAGAGTGAAACTCTTACTCAAAAAAAATTTCATAACATCCTGAAGCAAGATAACAATATTATTCCTCTTTTGAAATGGAACAAAAACAACAGGTGAGACACTTGTTTCTGGCTCCAGATCACATTTGGAGCAGCACCTCCACAAGCATCCTCAATTATGTTCTTCAAATGAGAAAGAATAGACTGGGCTTTGAATTTAGCTGCAAGCTAGTTGGCAAATGATCCCATTCTCTCCAAGCCTTTAATCTCTCCCCTTTTTCTTCTCTATGTCACTGCTATGCTTTCCCAGTCATGTATTCTTCCTCTAGTCCACTCCACCCATGCTCTAATGGGAGTGATTTTCCTCTCCCTTCATTTAACAGCTTCAGAAAACATTTCAGGCCCCCAGTGTCTACTTTGATTGACTCTATGGGTATGCTCTTCGGCTATTTTTTATGCTCTTTATTGTAAAGCAAAACAGATAATGAAAACCACACAGACTTGTGGCTTAATGAATACATATAAAGTGGCACTTCTGTATCTATTTATCAGGCCAAGAAATATTAAATAGATCTGCATCAGTCACCCCAGCAGCCCCTTCCATGTGTGCTACCAAGATTACAAGCCCACTCTGTAGCCATATAAAACCATTGTCCAGACTTTCATTGCAATTGATTCCTCGACATTTACCTAAATGTACATCCTTAAATACTTAAATGTAGTCTTGCCCATTTTTAAAACTTAGTTTTAAAGTCTCTTAAGTTTCTTTTAATCTTTAGGTTCTCTCTTAAGAAACACGGGCTATTTGATGGGCAGAATTCCTCTGTTTGCATTTTGCTGATTGGCAACACCAATCAGTTGGTATTTTACTGAACTTAATTTTGCCTTCCCTATTACCATCCATATTATTATAGCAGGTTTCCTGCTACAGGAGCTCTGTGGGAGCTCTCCCTCCACACTCCAGAATGACTGATTGAAAGAAACCACTTCCCCTGCTCCCAGCAAGGGCCCAGCTGGCTATTGCAGTGGCTGGCCGACATCAGGAACTCGTCCACATGCCTCCAGTGTCTACTTACTTCTTTCCCTTCCTCTTGATGAGAAATACATTTTTACTCCTGAGACCTGGAAAGGGAGAAACTGAAGCATACAAAGTGTCATTGCCCTCTGGAGTTCAGGGAACTCCATTCCCTTCCATTGCTAGCCAATTTCTAGTGATGCATTTGGGGACTTAAGCGATGTAGAAAGTTTATAAGTGAGACCTGGTTAGTTAGAATCCTTGGGATTTTATATATTTTAAAAGTATTGTGTATGTTCAAGTATATTTTATACAACTTAAAAGAAAAAAAGTTAAAACCATAAATGCAACAATACTTTAGTCACACTGTGGGTTAAACTGGGGGTTTGTTGGTCTACCTCAAACCCTATTCAAATATAGCAATGCTTCTATGAGACACCAAGTGCCAAATTTCAAACATGTGACTTACAAAATGTGGGAATAGGCGCCTTTTATAAGTCTGATGCTTACCTATCTGGACAACTTTAACATTATAGATTCCAGCTTAGGCAAGATGGAACCTGAAGTTACCTTCTCAAGGTCTTTTCTGAATGAGGGCTTACATTTTCTTTCCCCAAAGCATCTTCTCAAATGACTGAAAACATAATGTCTTTGTCTATATTCAAATAAAGAAAAATGATTTTCTTTCTCTAATATAAAAGGAAGACCAAGAAGATTATTGCTTCAGGCAGCTAAATGTTCAAAACCTGACCACCATAGAGAAAGTCACAATACTCACTGACCCCCTAAAAACTCTAGAAGCATCTCTCCAGAGAAAACTGTCCCACCCCCAAAGCCTTGTAAATTTCCAAGCAATATATGGAATTATTTAGTGCTTAAATGTGAGTCAGTGGCAGCTGGGAAATTTTTAGATTTTGAAATGTGATAGTCTCCATTTACTTGCATCCATTTAATGGTCTGTTCCATTTTAAAAGGATCACATCAAAGATACAGGCAAAATGTAATAATGACAAAAAAAAAGATTGATATCATTCTGGAGTCCTGTGATAATGACTCTTTAGTTTCTTACATTCATTACAAATTAAGATGGGTCAAAAACACCAAACTCATTTTTAAGGCCTTTATAATAAGCCAAATGAGGATACTGAGCCAAGACTCATTCATATTCAGATTTCTAAGACACTGATTTGATAATATATGTTCCATACAATGCAGTAATGATTAAATCAAGGGTCTACTGAGGCTTGAGCTTTGTGTAACAGAACAGCAATTTACTGCAGCATGGCCTCTGAGTGCTATAGCAACAGTACCTGCTATCTTATTTTAATAAGACCCAGGAGATATTCTGGAGATTTCTATTTTACTAAATTTTCATTTCAAGTTCTAGCTCTGTTTAATATTCTCATAATGTGAGAAGGGAGAAAGAGACTTTAGCAAAGCTAGGAAGATTCAAAATTTGCTATGGGAATACCAGACAGTCCAGGAGAAAATGCTAGGATGGCAATATAAATATGTTATGCTCTCCCTATCTAAATGTCTTATAAAAATCTGGGCACTTGAAAGACTATTCAATATGTATACTTAATCATTTAAGATTTCTAATATATAAAATGTCATTTATGTATTAAAAGATAGAAACTTCCTGTTGTAAATGATTTATATGTTTCATGACAAAAAGTGACATGTTTATCATCAAAATATAAAGAAGGCTTCAAAGCTAGAGCTTTTGGGGGAGAGGGGCAAGATGGCTGACTAGAAGCAGCTCCCAAGAGAGGCTCTTGACCAAGGAGAAGGATAACATCCAGAAAATGCCCAATTGAGCTGAAGACTAGGAGCCCAGCCAAGAGAGAAGTGATAGCTGCAGATCACCTCTGCTGAGGCAAGCTGTGACTCCAAGAAAGCAAGCTTCAGGTACAAAATTCATCTGAAAGGAAAAGTATCCCTCCCCTCCCCCAAGAAAACTGTGGTCTTTTTTGCTTTCTGTTTCCTTTCTTTTTTTCTCTTCGTCCACTCCTCGGGTTTTCTACAGAACAGTGAACTGTGGACATCTTGTCCCACCCCATGGGAGAGCGCTGTGGGAAGTGGGGATTATTCCCCTGCTGTAACTCTGAACACTCTCTCACTAGGCAAAAAATTAGAACTAAAGTTTTCCCAACCTTTCTGAACTTCCAATATGCCCTACTCGCTTACCTGATGAACCCCTGCTGAGACTGTGGGAGGAGGTTCTCAAGCAGCACCTCCACTCTCTGTCTCCTAGACCAAGTGCCTCACCTGGCAAAGGATTCCGGGGGCTGCATTGAGCCACCACTCCCCCATGGCCAACCTCAGCCAGGAACTATAGTATATGACCCTGCTGCAGGTCACTCCGGCTCAGCACCCAGGTCCACCCCACTCCTGGAGCTGCGGGTGGGAGCGACACTGCCACTTGCTGTGCTGCCTCAGGACCCAGGCATACCTCCTGTCCATGACCCCAGTGGACGTGAGAAACTCTCCCGGGAGTCATGCCCCCTCAACACTCAGGCCTGCCCCACCCTAGATAAGCCAGTGGGCATGAGCAACCTGTCGCAGGCCATGCTTCTTGGCATCCAGTCCAGCCCCACTCCAGGGACTGTGGTGGGCTGGAGCAACCTCACTGTGGGACACGCAGCCCCGAGACCCAGGCCTGCCCCACTCCAGGGGCTGCGGCAGGCGGGAAAGACCCTTCCACAGGCCGCACAGCCTCAGGACTCAGGTCCACCTCACTCCAGGTGTTACGGTGAGTGAGAGAGACCCTGCCATGAGATGTGCCGCTTCAGGTTCCAGGCATGCCTTTTGCCCGTGACATGGGTGGACATGAGAGACCCCACTTGGAGTCACACCACCTCAATACCCAGGCCCGCCCCACTCCAAGGACTCTTGCAAACACACGGGACTGCGCCGCAGGCTGCACTACCAAGACCTCCAGGTTACCTTGGCCAGTGCTGCCCCATCCAGAGTCTCTAGTAGCTGCACAACCCGCATCCTCCCTCCAGTGCCTTCCCTGCCTCCTCACAGGCCCTGTCCATCTGCCCATGGGTTCAGGAAGTCACACAACTTCGCACCCTCCCTCCGAGGCCCTCCCTACCTCTCTGCAGAGCCCTCTGCCCAACCAGAGACTGCTGGAGCCACTCAATCTCATTGCCAAAGTCACTGGGAGCCAGGGATTGCCAGAACCGTGGGCACCATCCCCAGCCCTGATGCTGGACCCAGGTGTGACACGCTCTACTCTGGAGCTGCTCCCACAGCTACAACTCCCTGGCTGGGGTAGCCCCAGGGGAGCTACACTAGGTTACTGCCTATGAATACCTTCCAATAGAACAATCCTGCCAGGGTCCAATCTTGGAGAAACACCTCCCCAACTCTGAGGACGGCCAGAGGAAGTGGCAAAAAATAATCATGGGGCAGAATCAATAGAAAAACTCTGGTAATATGAATAATCAGAGTAGATCAACTCCCCCAAGGAACAACAAGGTAGATACAGCACAAGATCCCTTTTATAAGCAAATGTCTGAGATGTCAGAAATCAAATTCAGAGTCTGGGATAGCAAATAAGATCAGCGGAATGGAGGAAAAAATGGAATTAGAATTTTAAGCAGTAGGCCAAAAGATGACCCAAAAGATGTCTCAAGAATTGAAAGAATTCAAAGACAAAATGGCCAAAGATTTTGACACATTGAGACAAGAAGTTACAGCCCTCAAAGATCTGAGAAACACGGTAGATTCCCTCAGCAACAGAAAAGAGCAAGCAGAAGAAAGGATTTCTGACATTGAAGACAAAGCTTTCAAATGGTCCCAAATCTACAAAGAGGTAGAGAAATGGAAAGCAAAAACGGATCATTCCCTCAGACAGCTCTGGGATAACTCAAAGAAAATTAATATTGGCCTTATAGGGATACCTAAAAATGAAGACGTGGTGTCACAAGGCACAGAGTCTCTTCTTTATGAGATTATGAAATACAACTTTCCAGACATGCCAAGAGATTCTGAAATTCAGATAGCAGTTTCAGAATCCCAGCATGACTCAACCTGAATAAGTCATCCCCCAGGCACATCATAATTAACTTCACTAAAGTTAATATGAAGGAGAAAATTCTGAAAGCAGCCAGACATGAAAAATCCATCACCTACAAGGGGAAGAATATTAGAATAACTGCAGATCTCTCTGAACAACCCTTTCAAGCTAGAAGAGAATGGTCATCAACTTTCAATCTCCTAAAACAAAATAACTTTCAACCTAGGATCCTATACCCAGCTAAACTGAGTTTCATTTATAATGGAGAAATTAAATACTTTAATGACATCCACATGTTGAAGAAATTTGCTGTAACTAAACCAGCTCTCCAAGATATTCTCAGACATATTCTCCATAATGACCAGAGTAATCCTTCACAAAAGTAAACTCACCCAGAAACTTTTTATCAAATTCCGACTTCTACAGTGATGAAAAGATTAAAAATGTCCACTGGACTTTCTAAAGATTTATCATTATTTTCTATAAATGTGAATGGTTTAAATTGTCCTCTAAAGAGGCATAGGTTGGCTGACTGGATACAAAAACTCAGGCCAGATATCTACTGCATACAAGACACTGATCTTGCCTTAAATGATAAATATAGACTCCAGGTGAAGGGATGGTCATCTATATTCCAGGCAAATGGAAAGCAGAAAAAAGCAGGTATAACAATCCTATTCAAAGATACAATAGGACTTAAACCAACCAAAATACAGGATAGGATGGACACTTCATATATGTTAAAGGTACTACTCAATATGATGAGATTTCAATTATTAATATTTATGCACCCAACCAGAATGTGCCTCAATTTATAAGAGAAACACTAACAGACATGAGCAACTTGATTACCTTCAGCTCCATAGTAGTCAGAGATTTTAACACCCCTTTAACATTGCTGAATAGATCCTTCAAAAAAAAGCTAAGCAAAGAATTTTAGATTTAAACTTAACCAACCAACATTTGGATTTAACAGACATCTACAGAACATTTCATCCCAACAAAACTGAATACATATTCTTCTCATCAGCCCATGGAACATACTCCAAAATTGATCACATCCTAGGTCACAAGTCAAACCTCAGCAAATTTTAAAAAATAGAAATTATTCCTTACATCTTCTCAGACCACTATGGAATAAAGGTTGAACTCAATAACAACAATAATATGCTTACTCATACAAAAACATGGAAGCTAAATAACATTATGCTGAAGGATAGATGCATCATTGACAAGATTAAGAAGGAAATTACCAAAATTTTGGAACAAAATGACAATGAAGACACAAATTATCAGAACCCCTGTCATACTGCAAAGGCAATCCTAAGAGGGAAATTTATAGCACTGCAAGCCTTCCTCAAGAAAACAGAAAGAAAAGTTGAAAACTTAATGGGACATCTTAAGCAACTGGAGAAGGAAGAACATTCTAATACCAAACTGAGCAGAAGAAAAGAAATAACCAAAATTAGAGCAGAATTAAATGAAATTGAAAACAAAAGAATTATACAACAGATCAATAAATCAAAAAGTTGGTTCTTTGAAAAGGTCAATAAAATAGATAAACCTTTGGCTACTCTAATCAAGAAAAAAAGAGTAAAATCTCTAATTTCA